>JADRCD010234624.1:0-26699 GCA_019843815.1 Montemys delectorum
GTTAAATATTAGTCAGAGATCCATTTAATTATCCAGTTGCTAATTGGGGCTTCACAAAGACAGTTGGCGTCTGAAACCTAAGCAGATCGTTTGGTGTTCTTACCTGCTTCTGCACACTCAACTATACTATACCCTGTGTCTGCCCTGGTTCTCATCATTGCCATAGAAAGTTCAGGCATAAATCAGATGACTATGCTAAGCTTCCTCCATCAAACTTTAGGTGTCAATGGCTTATTCCAATCTTCAAACATTCCTAGGCTGAAGTCTATTCAAGAGAAGACAGAGTCTGATAAGTTACTAGACCAGATCTGTCTCAGAAAAATAAAGGCCACCTATTACCCACCATGAAGGCAAATACCAGCAATAGATACTCAGGCACCTGTCAACACTACACAATGGCTGCATTTGTCTTTCTACTGTCTCAACTTCATTTCCATTATGATATTTTCCAAGTCAAAGACTGTTCAACACAATCAGTTTTTCCATAACTTCAAATTGTCTTAGTCATATCTACCCCACACAAAGGAATTCTCCTTATCTCTAAATGATTATCATATTTTAAGTGTTCACTCTGAGTATGTATGCAACTCACACAGTGTGCTCTAACCTACATACCATCCATTCTTGCCAAGACCTCTGTTTCCTGACATAAATGCATCTGTTTTTCATTTGCAGCTATAAGTTTAAAAAAGATCCAGAAATGATTTTCAGAAAATGCAAGACTTATTTTAAAAGTATGTCCCAATTTACTACTTGTAGTTTACCTGTCATCAAGGTTGGCCTTGAAAGTAGGGGCTTACTGTTCCTGGAGAAAAGATGAGAGCTGAGATCTATCTGTCCCAACTGCAGAATAAAGAAGGTTGGAATCCAATCACTCCCAGAAAGGGAGATACAACAAGGCTGGTGTCAACAATGGTTCTCCCTTATGCTCAAAGCTGGGCAACATCTCCATTACAAAAAGATCCAATTGCAGGAGCTTTTGATCTATAAAGATGCTTTAACATGAGTTTAGTCAAAGGTACAAAGATTCCTGTTGAATATTCCAAAGTTGTATATAAATTACCTTCTCCACATGTCACACATCTATAAATATACACCTAGATGATATCTGTAGGAAAAAAAAAGTAGAAAGCTTAAAAACCTAGATATAGTGAGGTAGTAGGGCATTCCTTTAATCCCAGCCCTTGGGAGACTGGAACAGGAGGCTCATCAATTTGAGAACAGCCTTGCTACACAGAGAGGAAAGAAAAGAAAAAAAGGAGATAATAAATTTCATGACAAATTTACAGTAACTAAAGATGACTTCTAATGAGGCCATATGATTCTATTAATATTCAAAGCGTTCTTACAGATTACAAAGCCAAAGCCCATTGATCTAAAGAAACTTGGTAATGGATATAAATAATTAAGTCATATAAAATATAAAATAAA
The DNA here is from genome assembly GCA_019843815.1 of Montemys delectorum. Taxonomy (NCBI): domain Eukaryota; kingdom Metazoa; phylum Chordata; class Mammalia; order Rodentia; family Muridae; genus Montemys; species Montemys delectorum. Next base: position 1,432 of record JADRCD010234624.1, read on the forward strand.
ATTCTGTCTTTTCATTAAATTTGCTGTAAAAGAGATGAGCGGCACTAGTTAGCAACTGAATAAATACTTCAAAAGGATGATGATACCCAGTTCTGCATAGTATCAGGTGAAATAAGGAGGTGGTATAGCTATTTTTGTAAAGAATTTACTATCAAACATTCCTGAAGATTAATTTAGCTGTATGTATCCAAAAATAAAAATAAAAGGAACATATACATTCTCCTAGTGACTTCAATACATAAATGTTCCTGAAGAGGAGGTTATATAAATACATAAGGTTATACTGTGACAATAATTAAATTACATTATGAATTCAATTAAAATTATTATGTAGAAAATGAAGATTGTTGGAGTGACACACATTTACATTTCAACTGAGAATATATAGTGTGTCCACTACAATGTAAGAGAAGTGTATGCAGACTTTAAGAAAAATGAGGTAAAGCTATGCACATGAAAGTCAAAAATCACTGGAGTACTTTTATTAAATAAAGACCAACTGGAGCATATGGCTACTATATGTTATTAGCACTGACGGAAAGTCTCAGCGTTGGCATCACTTGTCCTATGGGTAAATAAATGGGCACATCATTTTTGAAAGTTAAGTGGGGGAGAAATTTTTAACTTTTTGCTTTTTTATACATATATGTACAAATATATCTGGTGTCATATATATATGTACTTTGTTTTAAAATGAAACTTTTTCTGGACATGGTGCCTTTAATTCCAGCACCTGGGAAGGAAGGATAGACATATGAATCCCAGGTCAGCCTGGTCTACATAATAAGTAAAAGAAATTTTCTGTATGGATGGTGATGAAAATTATACACTTAAGTCAGAATGAAAATTAAGGGCCACTGAGATGGCTGTGAAGTTACATGTGCTTGCTAGAAGCCTGAGTCCCTGAGTTCCATTCCCAGGACCCACTTAGTTATCAGAGAGAACTGACTCTGCACATCGTCTTCTGACTTCCATACATGTCCTGTGTCATATGTATACACACACACACACACACACACACACACACACACACACACAAGGACATAATGTAAAAATTTGCAAATAAAAAGATTAACAAGTGGAGAATGGATGAAGGATTTTATAATACTAAATAATGTTTTACAGAAACAAATGTTTTGACAACTGAAGCAAAACACATGAAACTCAGAAAAAAATAAAAATTGACAAATATTGTTCATGAGTACTCAGAAGTGTAAATAGGCTAACTTATGTAAAATAAATAAAAAAGGACTCTCAGAAATTATCTCCTTCCATGTAATGCCTTATTCAGACAGTTTAAGACTGTTTTTAATCTGTTTTTTTTGTTTGTTTGTTTTCATGGTGCTAGAAACTGAACCCAAGGCTTCACTTGTGATCTGCAAGCACCTTATCTAATTATTTTCCCAAATCTGCCTTCTTACGCTTAAAGAAGAAATAACTCAATGAATTCTCAAATAGTTAATAGGCCTACAGAAGCTTAAACATCTTCTATGCATAATTTAAAAACTACTATAAGCATTTTATGAGAACCTAGACATTCACTCAATTCAGTCACTCAAATAAGCATTCTCTCTTGGCTGGGGACATAGCTTGGTGGTAGAGTGCTTGTCTTGTACACACAAGGTCCTGGGTTCAATGTCTAAGTATTTTTGTTTTGTTTTGTTTTAATTTTCTTGAATCAGTATGTCTCCACATGAACTAGACCATAATTTTAATCTGTAAGAAGTAGATTTTAAAATGCTCTCATGAGATAAAAAGAAATGAATAAAAAGGTTTGGAGTTCATGGCAATTTGCATTCTTGGTTTTTTTAACACCTTCAATAATTGTTTTGATCAGTCAATAACTATCAATTATATTATGCATAAAGTTATTATTGTTCCTACCCATGAGATTCACTCATCTGTCCCTGACCTTCTATCACAACATCCCACCATAATAGAGAAGACGGGCTCCTGAATTTTACCTCTGAAAACTACATGAAGTTTAGCTCCCCATATTTAAATATTCCTGAACTGGATTCCCACAATGGAATCCACCAGAACTGGTTCGTCTCACTAAAGGATAATCTCCGAAGAAGCTCATCTAGATATCGGAAGTTAGTACCTTTTCCAATTATTGTTAAAATCCTAAGGTCCTAAGTCCCATTCCAGAAATTAAATTTGCATTAAGCATGTATGTTACTCCATGGTGTGCAGAGAAATTAGCTATCTTGGTACTTGCCCCATCACCACCAAAAGAATGTGTTCACAAGTACAAACCTCTGCTTGCTTATACAAAGTAATATATCAGTCTCCACAGTGGTTTTCCAGTCTCCAGTCTCCAGATGGATGCCTGTTGTTTGATATGTCCAAGCAAAAAAACAAAAAACAAAAAACAAAACAAAACAAGAGCAAAAACAAAAACATTGTGAATACATGTTTTGATGTTCTTAGGGTTAGAACATTTGCCTTCCTAAAAGCATGGAAATGCTTGAGAAGAGAATTGGGATGCACTAAGATTTAAATATATATACACTTTTCTTTTACATCATTGTTTTATGTGATAGTATGCTATAAAAATATAGTCAAGGTTCTAATCTGGATTCTTTCTATTTCATAGAGCCTCACCTTTGCCACAGCTCTTCTTTGCTCCATCAGCCTTATATCCCTCCAAATCTAGCAGTTTGATTTCTTCTAGGAGTTCTATCTTGATTCCCACCAGTTTATACCTTGGAGGTCTGGTCCTTTTGCAAAAACAGAGATAAGACCGGAGAGGGCAAAAATGCAGCAAGGAAAGGGCAAATGGAAGAGCAGGAAAAGCAGTCTCAGTGTCAGGAAAGACAGGCAAAGGAACAAAAGTAGCACATAGGGGACCATGCTCATAGCAAGGAGGAGCCAATGCGGAGCCTAGAAGGTGGAGTGTTGATAAACATCCTAGTCTTCTCCAGGGATCATAAGCTAGTAGGAACAGAGAACTTCGAAGCCTGGGAGAATTAGGTACCAAACTTTCAAGTTAGCCTAGGACATGAGCATGTCGAAATAACACCTTGATTCCTTAAGATCCTATCCTGCTCGTGTTAGTGGAAGTTTGGTGATCTTAGAAGGGAAGGGAGTGTACAGTGAAAAGATAGAATATATTTTCTTTTTCCTTAGCATGGAAAGCACTCCAATAAGGATTGAACTAAGCAAAGAAAATCAAAATATATGTTTTTAATGTTAAATGATGAGAGGGAATTCAAAAAGAAAGACCCAGAAATTATTGTGTGTTTTTAAGCTTGGATTTTTTTTTTTTTGAGATATAGTTAGTCATTACCAGTACTAAATTGGGTATTTTAACAAAACCTGCTGGATGCAGATTCCTGTTGTCTTCTCTGTATAGTATTATTTCTCCTCAGATAGCAGATACCACACTTCTAGAATGTGGCTTTTCGGATATACTTACAGGCAAGGTAGAGCATGACCTCTCTAGATTTTATTTCTTGCCTTCGGATAGAATTCTAGTTTCCATGATCTTCTTTAAAGAAAAATTCTATCTCTCACAGGATGCTTCTGGGAGATACAGGAGGGAAGAAGAAAGAGAAAGGGAAGAAGTCTGAAGGAATATTGTGCTTCCTGAACCGTTTCTCACATCATTTGTTAAAAGGAGTTCTATGCCAAGGAGCAGCACTTTGGGGAATCATGCCTAAGCAACAACAGAGATATTGCTGAGTGATTGATCTAGAAGGTCCATAGAGTAAGAACTAGTAATCCCCCATCCTAATACAAAACTCCTTAAACTTCTTGGTTTTGTTATCTTCTGTATCCATGAATGTAAGCAACCTCATTATGCATGGCCAATTAGGACCATTGAACTGAAATAAACCCTTTTGGAAATTTAGAAAACAAAACTCTGGGGACATTTCTGGAATTAGCTGCCATTTTTGCAGGCTCAAAGCAGTCTGTCTTTCCAAACTTCAACACCAGATGGTTCTCCCATCTTCCCCGTGTGGTAAATCAACACTAACTTTGGTTAAGCCCCTTTGTCAGAGAATAGGGTAGTAACCCACTTCTGTGGAGTAAATCTCTAGTACAGATAAAATTCAGGCTCAAAAACCATAGATACCCAGCCCGAGTGTTCAGTTTAGCTCTCCCAACAGGGAAATCTTTCACATAACCTCTAATCCAACAAGGGAATCTATATTTAAAGTCCAGAGCTGGAATTCAGTTCTTGCTCTGTTCTCCCTGTCCTTAGTGCTGCATGGCAATGTGTAAGTGGTACAGTAATCAGTTTTCACACATGTGAACATATAAAGGTAATTTGTAAATATTTAAAGACAAGTTCCAGAGTCAGACATGGTGGCACACACCTGTAATCCCAGCAGAGGAGCCTGAGACAGGAGGATTGTGAATTTAAGTAGCTAGCCTGAGCTACTTAAATAGTTCAAGGCTAGTCTGTGCTACATAATAAGACTCTGTCTCAAAGACTGCACAAAATAAATAAACAAATGTTAAACATAAAGAGAAGAATCCAAGTATTATGTGTGGTGGTAATTATCACCAATTTCGGGGTAGAAAATACTTTCTATATGAGTCTCCAAGTTTTCTGACTGTGTAGACTGACAAATGAGTCCAGACAAACTATTTTCTGAAAAATACAAATTTTTCTCATTAACTCACAGTCATTTAGAATCACTTATAAGGCAAACACATACTTTCTGTTCACCGCATACCAGGAATATTGGAAGTGATGAGATGAATAGTATAAAGAAGTAGGCTTATCTTACCTAATACCCTCATAATCATTTCACTGAAGTCCTACATGTAAAACCTAAGGGCCAGGAGAATGCCTTTTAAAAAAAACTGTGATCCAGGGCACAGGATCTAGGGTAGTAGGAATATTAGAGAAAGGAAATATAGGGAATTCTAAATAAGAATGTTAAGTCAAAAAATATAGAGAGAAGGGAAATGAAAAATTCTATGAACTTAAAGACCTAAAACCAGGCAAGTATGGTGATACTTTTTGTTTTAAATAATTAGTAATAGTATTAGCCTGCTTTGTGGGCTTATTTTCAGTAATTTCTAAAAAAAAACTAGAAAAAAAGACTTTAAAAGTCTAGGAATATTTTTACTGGTTATGAAGGAAAGACAGGTGAGTTTAGGACATAACTCAATGGATAAAATAATGCACTGCAGGATGTAAGCAGACTAGAAAAGAAATAAAATGTTAGCAAATTCAGTTAAGTACAATGTGCAACACACAAGCATCTGGAGGTTGGAGGACCATGATTCCCAGGGATTCAAATCAGGTACTCAGGCTTGATGCTGGGTACCAAACAGAGAACCACTGAGCCATCTCTTTGGCCCAAGTTTCATAATTTTTTATTGTGGTCTAATAAAGCAGCCATTACCAGAGTCTCTTGGGAGCTGCCTAAGAAGCAAGGAAAATGACATATAGTCTCCAGGTATAATGTCATTCTAGATTCACTCCATATCATTGACTCCCAGGGGGACTCCTTGTGTTCATTGTAGCTAAATATGAATGATTTTATTTTTACAACAGATTTTAGATTGCATCCTCAGATGTTTTTGTTTGTTGGACTGTTGGTTGGTTGGTTTCTTTTTAATTTAATTTTTTTATTTATATATTATTTTATTTTATTTGTCTATTTGGTTGTGTTTTCAAGACAGGGTTTCTCTGTGTATTCCTGACTTGCTAGAACTTGCTCTGAAGACCAGGCAGACAGTGAATTCAAAGGAATCTGCATACCTCTGCCTTTCCAATGCTGGGATTAAAGGTGAGTACCACCACACTGGCAGATATGTGTGTGTGTGTGTGTGTGTGTGTGTGTGTGTGTGTATAAAATGGGTTTGTGCATAGCTTCCACACAATATGTACTAGCCCAAGTATGATGTACATTGCCTTGGTAAATTGTCATATGCTGTTTGAGTTCAGAAGAAGTTGATTCTGGAAGTGGAGTTGACCCACCCACCCCCCATTTCATACCCAGCATATTTGCCTCAAAGTGTCCTCTAAGATCTCTCTAACTCTGTAACAAGAAGAAAAGGCAACAGAAAAACAGCCCAAGAGAAAAATAATGTGCCCTTCAATGATGCTTCTTTTGCAGTAGGAACAGTGACTGCAGACTCCCAGTTGAGAATAAGAGACACAGGTTTCTGTAACATCTCCATATCTCCCCACCCCCCCTCAATAAAAAAAAAAAAGAAACAGTCGAGATGTGAAGCCATTGAAGAGAACTCTTAAATAAAATTGTGATAGGGATGCTATAGGGTAGCTCTCCACAAGTGATGGATTCCAGTATGGGCCGGGGTGCAGTTGGGGAAGGATTCAGTTTTCTTAGGCACTGCCCACTGGAAGTCTGACCATGCTCCAGTAAATATATGGGTAACTTAGATTGGACTTGAGGGGTTTTTTCTCCTCCTTTTCCTCCTCTTTCCTCCTCCTCCTCTTTCCTCCTCCTCCTCTTCCTCCTCTTCCTCCTCCTCCTCTTTCCTCCTCCTCTTCTTCTTTTGGTTTAGAGGATGTCACAAGGGTGGGAGGTGGTCCTGAGAGGACTGGATAGTGACTGCTATTGGGTGCAATGTGTAAAATTTCCAAAATATTGTTAAAAGCATGACTTTAATTGTTTTTAAATGTGCCCTTGGGAACAGCTTGTAAGATTTTCAAACAGAGGTCACTGCTGTTTACCCCATGCTATAGAAGTACCTGTTGTGTGGGAAGAGAAACGGGGTCAGCCAACGGAGAGAAGCATAGCATCCTTGAAAAGAAGTCTCAGTCAGAACTTCAACTGAGTCTCCACTTCCCCTAGTAGGCATCTGCAGAATATCTGCAAGCCCCAGGTTTGGTGATGTCACCTCTTTTTTTTTCCTTTTATTTGGAAGCCTTGCATCAGAGGACACTCTGTTAACCCCAGGATACTTTATGTGGAACTCTAGCTGACTGATTTAGCTTGATTTCCTTAGTCAATTTCTGCTATGTTTTGAGCATCCAATTTGATGGTGTTATCTGTCTGTGTGTCTATCTATCACTTGTTTTTCTGTTGCTTTAGCTTGTTGTATACTTAGTTCACTCATTAAAAGCCCAAAGCATGACTAATAGAAATCATTGTCCATACTACACAGAACTCCATGCTAAGTCTTGTTTCATACCAAAAAAAAAAAAAAAAATGTGACACAGAGTATGAAAGCACAAAAGTTGAACATCTCTTCTGGAGATGCTTGCTCCAAGAATAAGGGAAGTACAGATAGATCGAAAATAGATTACAGATGAATCCACAAAAATAAGATGCAAAACTTGGAGTTTTACGAGGAAAAACATATATGCATGATCCTAGGACCATGAGTTTCAGCGAGATGAAAAATGGCAAATCTCTTTGTGAATTGTAAAATGCTCACTCTGCTGTTTGTAAATGGAGCTGATTATGGAGCAAGGATGCAATGTCTTCCAAAAAGATCTTGAAATACTTATGGAGAGACAGACAGGAGGTTGGAGCATAGTTAGACTTGATGTCAAATCAAAGGTGAAAGTGCAACACACACACACACACACACACACACACCTCCACCAGAATGACTCATGAGAACTTCAAACTCTAATGTTCAGTTCAAATGCTGAGCTAATTTTGCTATAGGGCAGTATCAGAGAACAGAATACATTTCATGAGTTTCTGCTTTAAGATCCATGGTTTTGGTGGTGCCATTTACATAAAGGAAACGTTGCATTGCAGGTATACTCCATGTAAAGGGAGGTTCTAGAGCTCTGGTGGTTTTAATCTGTTTAGTATGGAGTACTTACATAAAGGCTGGTTCTGAGTTTCTAAACCAGTTTTTGAAAAACTTAATTTTGAAGAATTTGTGTGTCATTTGTGTATGTGATCCCACAACTATATTAGATAATGTTTTCAGAGTTCAGAATTACACAGATCCCTGTATTCATACATGTCTATTAATATATGCTGTAATCTTTACAACTCTTTCTTCTCATCTGTAAACTCAATTAACTGGCATTACTCTTTCAAAAATTATTCTTAATTAAATACGGTACTACAAAAAAATTAGGTCATAAAAATTTAAATTTTTCTTCAAGCATACAATTAAGAAAAATAGAAAGGAAAAGGGAATAACTCTATTTAATCCAGCAAGTGCAGGGTAAAGGGTGAATAAAGAGAGATGTTTGTCTTTTTTTACTCATTTTCTTCAGACAAGTAAAGGCAAAAGGAAAAACAGTGGTGTAAAGAAGTATAAGCAAAAATTTTAGTAATTATATTAGAAAGGATTAGGATTGATCAGTACTTAGCAAGGAAAAGTACAGTACATTGCTTCTAATGAAGAAGCTGTGAAACACAAGGATGTTGGGAAATGCCCATCATTCAAATATCTATCAGTAAATGATGCAAATCTCAGTTGTGGTGTTGCGTTCATAAGCACTGAAATCGACCAACTCTATCCACCAAAGGCTCTGACAGTTCAACAAAGGAAGCCTTGATTTCCCCAGAGATTTTGGAGATCTCTCCCCTTTTCTCTTAAGCTATATTTTGTGCATGGGTAGAATGACCTCGTTTCAAATAAATGGGAATTGAAAGTTTGATCAGATCAACATTGGCTAAGTTTAGCTTTCAGTACCCACTCATTGTGTATTTCTCAAAGAGAAGAAAAGAAGGAATTTGTCCTGGATCTGCTTGGTCTTCACTCCATAAACAACTGGATTTAGAGCAGGAGGGATGGCCACGTAGAAGTTGGCAAATAAGATGAGAACATTACGAGGAACACTGTGCCCAAAGCGATGAGCAAGGATGGAGAAGAAGGCAGGTGTGTAGAACATGAGGATGACACAGACATGGGAACCACACGTGCTCAAGGCCTTTTGGCGGGCACCCTGGGAAGAGAGCAGAAAAACTGCCCGGAGGATGAAGATGTAGGATACTGCAATCAGGATGACATCTGAGATTACAGTCATGAGGGGAACCGAAAACCCATACCAGATGTTGATAGAGATGTCTGCAGAGGAAAGCCTTGCAACGCCTATGTGCTCACAGTATGTGTGGGGAATGACACGGGTCTTGCAAAATGGCAGCCGCCTCAGCAGGAACACATCTGGCAGGATGACTGAGAAGCTCCTCACAATGATGCTCACCATAATCTTGACAATCACCTGTGGAGTAAGGATGGTGCTGTACCTCAAGGGCAAGCAGATAGCCACATAGCGATCAAATGCCATGGCTAACAGGATAGCCGAGTCCACCACAAAGCTAAAGTGGAGGAAAAACATCTGAGTGAGACAACCAGAGAAGGTTATTTCTTTGGACTCAAACCAAAGGTTACTGAGCAGTTTGGGCACTGTAGCAGTGGACAAGATGAGGTCAGTGCTGGCCAGCATGGACAGGAATATAAACATGGGCTCGTGAAGGCTCTGCTCCACTGCAATCAGGTAGAGGAGAATGCAGTTGCCTACAATAGCCACAACGTAGATGACACAAAAGGGAATCCCAATCCAGATGTGGAACTTTTCCAAGCCAGGTATGCCAACAAGAGTGAAGGAAGTTGGGTTGTAACAGCTTAGGTTATACATGGCCTCTGCTGGTTCTTGAGCCTGAGGACAAAGATTCTTTCAGAATCACTTATGAAAGGTAAATGTCTAACCCTGGGTGCAGAGGACTGGTGACCAGTTAGTATTCTTGCTTGGAAGCACCTCCTGTTTCCAAGAGGAAGAAATACTTGTAGATTGCTTGCTCATTGCCCCTTCTCTATGCCAGTGGCTTCACTTCAGTGCCTATGTATTCATATTGATTAATAAACAATATAAAAAAGTAATTTGTATAACTCAAGAACTGCATATGATTAAGACTCTAAAATGAGCACATTTTTCAAAGGGAGAAAGTGCCAAAGGTAAGAGGGAAAAGAAGTGCAGTGAGAAGGGAAAGGGAACAGATAAAAATACAAATGTTAAAAATACTAGGCTGTTAAGACAGAGCACTGCTCTTCCAGAAGGCCTGCGTCCTTTTCTCATCACCCTTGAGGGATGGATCACTATAGCCTATAACTCTATCTCCAGGGAATCTGACTTCTTCTTCTGGCTTCCACAGGCACCTGCACTCATGTGTATGTACCCACATTCAGACCTCACAAATAGACACAGAATTTGAAATAAACCTTAAGTTCAGGTGCTTTGTTTTGTTGTTTGTTTTGTTGTTTGTTTTGTTGTTTGTTTGTTTGTTTGTTTGGTGCTGTACTGGATGAAGCAGAGCTGTGAGGAAAGAGACTTGACTTTTATAGGGTGAATTCTATGTTCCAGACTATAAATTTGATAAAATAAACTGAAGCAATTGAGTGCCCAAAGGGGAAAGATAACAGAAGAATAATGGTGAAAGAGTAGATTGTCATTCTGGGTGGTGTGAGAACTTCTGCTTCAGGGATTGAAATAGGCTTTATTCAGTTTATAGGCTTTTGAAGATGCAAACATAAGAATTGCCTGAGACACTTGGGAAGGGGTGAGTACTATTAACTCAGCTATAGGAGAAAGCCAGGAACCCAAAAGATGCTTTTTTAAAAAAGTGCTAAAGTTTGGGACCTAAACGTTAAATGGTACCATTGCTAGCAGAGGAGGCATTCCCACTGCTGGTATGGAGGAAGCTTACATCACCAAAAACAAAAAACAAAAGCAAAAACAAAACAACAACAACAAAAAAACCAGCCAGACAGAGGAGTTTGTATGGGTAAAGTATCTGCTGAGTCTCACTACCTACAACAAAATTAAAGAATCATAGAGAAAATTTGCCTCAAAGTTTTCTTTTCTGGTCTGCTGGTGACTAGGCCCTATCTTTTCAGAATCTCTAGCTTTATACTCAATAAAGCCCACATTTAGATATGGCACTGACATTGGAAAACATCCTTTGTTACTAACTCGGTTTCTGTGATCTATGTTAGACAGTTCTTTTCAGGTGGAAGGGAAAGATAATCAAGACATTGAGGCTAAGAAGTCCCCCCCCCCATTGTTAGTATCTACAGATTGAGAGCTATCCATAGGTAAATGTTAGAGTTGGTGCTTATCCAAAAGCAATTAACTATAATAAAGTTACAAAGTCATGCAAAAGGCAGGAAAGTGACTTGCAAACAATTCATAATGGTTGTACACTAAGGCCTGTGGTGGGGATCTGTTGTCTTATGCCAAGAAGAACACCTAAGGCTACATAGGCTTTGTGACATGTCTTCTAGGTTGCTAGTCAGAGCTTTACATTAGTGAACTGCTCTTTCTTAATTTGTCACTAGCACTTGCCTTCACCAGTGAGTACATCTATCACGTCTGAGAGAAATGCAGATGGCTGCCAGCAAGTGTGTTCTTGTGAATGTGTGTTCTGAGTCTCATGGCCTGGTGCAGAATAAACTACCAAAATCACAGAAATTATATAAATAATCCACAACAGAGATGCTCCATGATGTTCTCCCTAAAATGACAGCTATGTCTTTGGCTGATGAGCAAGTAAACTCTGGAAGACCCATGATGTCAAAACTTCTCATTAATGAAGTTTTAAATTCAGTCTGTTATAGCACAGATTTGCTGTTAACTCCACCACAGTACAAAAGAAGAGTCACAGGGAATACACATCTAAGAGGGAGAGAAGTAACTACTTATCACTGAAACTATGAAGGAGGGTAGGGGTGGGGGGCTCAAAGAATCAGAACCACAGGTTCTTGCTTTAGTCAGAACTTCTTCTTAACTTATTTCTTTCACCAGAAAACCTCTACTGAAATCCTGGATATTTATCTGAGTACATTACTTGCTCTGAACTTGAAATCAATAACTTCCTATTAAGAGGCCACTGTCTTATCATAGCATCCTTGGTATTGGGCCAGAGAGATGGCACAGCAGGTAAAGGCACTTGTTGCTAAGCCTTTTGATCTGAATTAGATCCTTAGAATCCACACAATGGAAGAAACCTGACTCACACAAGCTGTTCTTTGACCTCTAAATGTATATATTATGGCACAAATGCATATACATGCATGTGTGTATGCATGTGCACACATCCATGCACCCCTGTGCACATAAACACAAATAAAATAAATGTGATTTTAAATATTTTTAGAAAGAATAGTTGATGTAAAAAAAGATCCATTTCTCCCACAGACAAGTGTTCAGAGCACAACCCCTTAGACACCAAATGAACTGGAAACTGTGTGGTTTAATAATATCCAGATGTGGGGAAAGGATTCCTTCTTACTAACTGATCCCAGTGTCAACTCACCAGCCTGGACTCTCTTGGTTCGCAGGAGTGAAGAAAAGAATTTGGAAGAATTTGGTTACACTTTCAGAAGGGAAAGATGCTACTGAGAGGTAAATGAAAACATTTATGCACAACTAAATTCTCAAGAGGTAAGTAGGATGGAGAACTCTTCCTCATTCCCATTCTCACACAAGGGATATGATTAACGATGTGTCATTTCCCTTGAGGAGAAATGTATTTTGCATGTCTTAATAACCTATAGACATTGTATCCCTAGAAGGTTCATGCAGAGATGAGTCAGGCAGACAATTGAGGCAGAATTCATAGATGACTAAGAGTGTCCCTATAGCTTTGGTATCCTTTAATCAGTTTACCAGTCCTATGTAGATAGCATTACCATGTTCTAGAGTCTTGATATTGAAGAATAAACTTTGTAATTTGGGTTTCAATTTTTCCTTTGCTTTTTCCAGCCCCTTTCACTGACAGTTTCTCAAAATTCAAATAAATACAAATCATAAATACAATTGAGGCAGTGATTGCATAGAAACAATATACCAATAGGGAAATATTTGATAACTTTATCTTATGAAATACTTATACTATAAATATTAAAAATGTATTTCCTTATCAGTGAGATTCTTTTCCTACTGATTTATCCAATAACAGACTATAATCTCTATATGTACTTAAAATAAAACTACCCTTTATTGCATGAAGATTATACATAAGTATTCTATAGATGCTATTAAAAAACAGCACGGGGCTGGAGAAGTGTGTGGCTCGGAGGTTAAGAGCACTGAATGCTCTTTCATGGGAGGTGTGTTCAAATCACAGTGCCCACATGGGGACTCACAAGCACCTACACCTCCATCTCAAAAGGGTCTGATGTCTTTTTCTGGCATTTGCTTGCCCCAAAAACATGGTGGTGCACACATTCAGGATGAACATCTACATATAAAATAGAAATAATTAAATAAACCACAGTATACTCCATGGTGTAAAACAACATAAATACATTATATGGTTTTGTTATTCAAAAGTCCAGAATTTTAGTGCAAGAGGTAAAATGTTGAAAAAGCTAGTTTTCTTTGTGGAACCTGTAAAAAAAAATAATTCTATTGCTTTTTCCAAGTGCTGCCATTGTTTCTTCAAAATCATAAACATTACTATGTTCCTTCTTGGCATTTAAAAATATTTTTGTTTATAGCTTCATATGTATAAGTGCACCTTTATTACTGTTGTCTATCCCTCTCTCTTTCAACTCCTCCCATGTCCCCTCTTACTCCTAAGTTCATGATCTCATCTTTATTATTGTTACATCTCCCTGTCCACATTGGCTCATCAACTGGTATTTTCATTATGCCCATTTTGGTCAGAAGACTGCATTGTTGAAATTTTATGAATGTGTTTTTCCTGTCATGTCTAGGGAAAACACTTAGGCATAGACATACTGGAACTGAGGCTCTTGTATGTTACTTCTGCCTTTATATCGAAGTCAAATTGTCCTTTGATTCTCATCGTCTCCCTTTCTTTCCAGTATTTAACAAACCTTACGACTGCACTCAAGAAGTTTGGGGAAAACAAGATAGTCATCAGTCTGTGTCACAGTTTATGTACTCAGAAAAAGTAGAGATACTAAAAATAGTCTAAAATTTAAACCTAAAAATATGGCCATCATGTAAATTTTATTGCTTTTACTTAGCTTACTAACAAGAAATTAAAATCCCACAGAAATGGTTAGTTTGATAATTAGTGATATTCTCATTATACAGAATTCTGTCTTTTTATTTTATTTTATATTTTTACGTGTTCAGATGTTTTTACTTGAATGTGAAAGTAAGTTTCTTGCCTACATGGGCAAGTAATATCCTTGATCATATTCATAATAGCTATTTGTGCCTCTGAACTGTTGGATTCTTGTGGAAATTTATTGCATTTCTATACTGGTGTCTGGGTATCTGGGTTTCGGATGATTGTAATTCTAGGTGCTGATATATGGTCTTGTCATTGTTGAGTGGGTGTTTTGTTCTTTGGTTTCCATTGCCCTCTCTCAATCTTAGGAGAGCATGGTGACTATAAATTGCCTGGTAGCAAGTGCTTCTGAGTTTTTGCCAGGTGTGGCCACTGGGGTTCCCTGGTAGAATATGTTTCTTGATACTGGGGGCTAGCAGGAAGGGGTGGGGATGGACTAGAGGCAGGGAGTGGGAACATCTAAGAAGGTCTCCCAGAGGAAGAGAAGTTGGATTTGCCACAAGGATCTTCTGAATGCCCTAGGAACGAGGGCAAGGAGGCAGAACAGGCTTCATGCATGTGGTCTGCTATAGGTCTGGAAATGAGACTGGGGAACTGGAAATGGAGAGGAGGAAAAGGATTGAAGACTGCTTATTTGATTCCCAGTCTTCTTGGCTAGCCAGTTCCCAGATAGAGAGTAACTCTAAGTATCGCCAGCTGACTCAAGAAGAAAGGATGAGGAAGGCTGGGTCTTGGAGGAGCTAAGGATTCCTGGGGAATGGAGGCAGAGGTGAAAAAGCAGCCAGCAGGTAGTTAAGACTGAGAAATAGGAATCGGGGTACAGGAAGGATTATGAAGATGGCCTACACAATTTCAAGGCCAGCACCATTATCAAGCTTCCATAAAGAAAGTGCCTGGGTTGTTGGTGGCTGAGACCAAGGGATGGGTTGAGTATGAGGTCCCAAAAGATTTCTTTTTCCAAAGTCTGGCATTTAGACAATAGCCAGCATTCTCTCAGGGACTTGAAAGATAGTCCCTACCTGCTAGAATCAATAATTCTTATCTCTAGCAAAAAGGACATGTGATTCTTCCATTAATGTATGACTGATGTATGTATCATACCAAAGTGCTTGCTAGCCTCTAGACCTTCTCAGCAATTTCCAGTTACAAAGTCATCCTGGTGGACGTACCCCAACCCTACCCTAAACCACTCCAGTTCAGTTCATCCTTGTGGGCATACCCCAACCCTACCCTAAACCACTCCAGTTCAGTTCATCCTTGTGGGCACACCCCAACCCTACCCTAAACCACTCCAGTCCAGGGGTTTCACTTCCTCAAGCCAGTAGTCAATGTACTCAGGAATTACCAGTTACAAATTCATCCTAGTGGGCACACCATAACCCTACCCTGAACCACTCCAGTCCAGGGGTTTCACTTCCTCAAACCGGTAATCAATGTACTCAGGAGTATGAGGTAGAGGTATTGCTAGGAGTTGGAGACCATCCTACACACTTTGTGAATTCTGGCCCAGTCTGGTATAGAGTAAAACTCTGCCTCAAAAACAAAACCAAACAAGATCTTCATCTTTAACAAAATTTAACCAATGCCTTCTCTGTTCCCTTCCTAAGGCCTTCTTGGGTTAGTGATGCATCTGACTCTGCCACCAAGCTGTAATTACATTAACTACATTGTCAAACAGATTTGTGAAAAACTGTAAAAATATTGTTAAAGGGTTTTATATAATGATTAACAATTCAGGAGGATAGAAACATCATAGCACTGATAACAATTGTCTCTACAGCAAGAACAACAGTAGAGTCTCTTGACCTCATCAAGATGTGAAGTTTGGGCTAGGAAGTGTAGCTCAGGGATGAAGTACTAGCCCAGTATTCCCAAAGTCATGTGTCCAATCCCTAGAAGGGCAATGACCAAACTCAAACATTAACAACAAACATCCATGATACTGCCACTGAGGAGGCTGAGCGATCAGAGGTCAGGCAGGGGTAAATTCTGAGACTCTAAAGGAAGAAAAACAATTATGTTAAATAAAATTTAAATTAAATGGCATATTGGTTTACATGTCACACATTATGTCACGTTTTAGTATATCTAAGAATATAACAAGTGAATAGGTGTCACTCACTTTTCTGCACATGGTGTGTCATTAAGACCAGGCTTTAAAGTTTCAAAAGACTATGGACATTACCAATGTGTCATTTCCCTGTTCCCATCTCTCTCCCTGGTTAATGTTTGTGTCTCAAGGTATGACCTCTCCTGATTCAGTGCTTTATTATTGAAGGTTCTCTAGAGCAGTGCTTCTCAACCTTTTTCCTCATATAATTGTGACTCCCAACCATAAAATTATTTTTTTATTTCATAACTATAATTTTGCTACTGTTATAAAACAGAATATTGATATATTTTAAGATAGAAGTTTGAAAAGGGGGCTGCAATCTGTGGGTTAAGAATGACTTCTCTGGGCCCTGCAAGCCTTTCTCTTTCTTTTCCGGTTCCAGACGCTGCAGGAGCCACGGGTTAACCGTGCAGACATGGCCAAGTCCAAGAACCACACCACACACAACCAGTCCTGCAAATGGCACAGAAATAGCATCAAGAAATCCCAGTCACAAAGATTCAAATCTCTAAAGGGGGTTGACCCCAAGTTCCTGAGCAACATGTGCTTTTCCAAGAAGCACAACAAAAAAGGCCTGAAGAAGATGCAGGCCAACAACATAAAGGCAGTGAGTGCATGCCCTGGTGAAGCCTGAGGCAGTCAAGGCCAAGATGCCAAAGGGTCCCAGCCACAAACTCAGCCATCTGGCGTTCATCACTAAACCCAAGCTTGGGAAGAAGATTCAAAGGTACATGGCTAAGGGTCAAAGGCTCTGCCAACCAAAGCCCAAGGTTCAAACAAAGGCAGGGGCCAAAGCTCCAGCTAAGGCCTAGGCTTCATCTCCAGCCCAGGCTCCCAAAGGTGCCCAGGCCCCTGTGAAGGCCCCATAGAAAAGGCTCCTGCCAGTGTGAAGACAGATGGACTGCTGGGACACACCTACCTACACATTGTTTGCAGATGACCAGTGTTCTATGCTGTTTTTACAAATAAATTCGAGGCAAGATCTGTTTTGTTTTTTTTTTTTTTTTTTTTTTTTTTTTTAAAAAAAAAAAAGAGCCAGGCGTGGTGGCACACGCCTTTAATTCCAGCACTTGTGAAGCAGAGGCAGGTGGATTTCTGAGTTCGAGGCCAACGTGGTCTACAGAGTGAGTTCCAGGACAGCCAGGGCTATACAGAGAAATCCTATCTCAGAAAACAAAAAACAAAAAACAAAATGGCTTCTCTGGAAGAATAGAATTTAAAGGATGTATCTATATTGGAAGTGCAAATATTAAAATGGCTTACAGGCCAACCAATCCAATAATAACTGTTTACCAATGGAATTCGAGAATCCAATTTGTTCAGTCCACAAATCAGGATTTCTCAACTGGTCTGCCACATATGTCAGCATGCCAGTGAAGGAATGGACCTGCTAGTGAAAGCTAAAGAAAGCAGGCAAATAGATAGCAAGGTTCCTTAATCCATGTCCATTGTACAGGATGCCAGCAGAACGTGTCGCCCAGATCAAAGATGGATCTTCCAAACTGGAAAGATCTAAATTAAAGGTGAATTTTCCTATCTCAAATACATGGAATAGAAGTGGATCTTCCCTCTCATTCTCATGGATTGGAAGGATTAATATAATAAAAATGGCCATCTTGCTCAAAGCAATCTACAGATTCAATGCAATCCCCATCAAAATTCCAACTCAATTCTTCACAGACTGGGAAAGAGCAATTTGCAAATTCATCTGGAATAACAAAAAACCTAGGATAGCAAAAACTATTCTCAACAATAAAGGAACCTCTGGTGGAATCATCACCCCTGACCTTAAGCTGTATACAGAGCAATTGTGACAAAAACTGCACAGTATTGGTAAGTAACAGGCAGGTAGACCAATGGAATAGAGTTGAAGACCCAGAAATGAACCCACAAATCTATGGTCACTTGATCTTTGACAAAAGAGCTAAAACCATCCAGTGGAAAAAAGACAGCATTTTCAACAAATGGTGCTGGCTCAACTGTCGGTCAGCATGTACAAGAATGCAATTCCAATCTCCTTGTACAAAGCTCAAGTCCAAGTGGATCAAGGACCTCCACATAAAACCAGATACACTGAAACTAATAGAAAAGAAAGTGGGGAAAAGCCTCGAGCACATGGGCACAGGGCAAAATTTCCTGAACAAAACACCAATAGCTTATGTTCTAACATCAAGAATTGACAAATAGGACCTCATAAAATTATAAAGCTTCTGAAGGCAAAGGAAACTTTCAATAGTACAAAACAGCAACCAAAAAATTAGGAAAAGATCATTACCAATCCTATATCTGATAGATGGCTAATATCCAATATACACAAAGAACTCAAGAAGTTAGACTCCAGAGCACCAAATAGCCCTATTAAAAAATGGGGTAAATAGCTAAACAAAGAGTTCTCAACCGAAGTATACTGAATGGCTGAGAAACACCTAAAGGAATACTCAACATTCTTAGTCATCAGGGAAATGCAAATCAAAACAACCCTGAGATCTATCTCACACCAGTCAGAATGGCTAAGATCAAAAACTCAGATGACAGCAGATGGTGGTGAGGTTGTGAAGAAAGAGTAACACTCCTTCACTGCTGGTGGGATCGCAAGCTGGTACAACCACTCTGGAAATAAGTTTGGTGGTTCCTCAGAAAATTGGACATAATACTACTAGATGACCCAGCAATACCACTCCTGGGCATATACCCAGAAGATTCTCCAACATGTAATAAGGACACATGCTCCACCATGTTCATAGCAGCCTTATTTATAATAGCCAGAAACTGGAAACAACCCAGATATCCCTCAACAGAGGAATGGATACAGAAAATGTGGTACATCTACACTATGGAGTACTACTCAGCTATTAAAAACAATGAATTTATGGAATTCTAATGGAAATGGATGGATCTGGAGAATATCATCCTGAGTGAGGTAACCCAATCACAAAAGAACACACATGGTATGTGTATTAGTCAGGGTTCTCTAGAGTCACAGAACTTATGGTAGTCTCCATATAGTAAAGGAATTTATTGATGACTTACAGTCTGTAGTCCAACTCCCAACAATGGTCAGCAGCAGCTGTGAATGGAAGTCCACGGATCCAGCAGTTGCTCAGTCCCACAAGGCAAGCAGGCAAAGCAGAGCGAGCCTTCCTTCTTCCAATGTCCTTATATAGGTCTCCAGCAAAAGGTGTGGCCCAGATTAAATGTGTGTGCCACCACACCTTTAATCCCAGATGAACTTGAACTTGGGGATCTTCCTATCTTAATCTTCTGGGATTCATAGCCACTATGCCTCAAGATCCCCATGCCAAGGTTCAGGTCAGAACTTGTCTCTCTCAGCCTCCAGATTAGAGCCACAGGTGAGCCTTCTAATTCTGGATTGTAGTTCATTTCAGATATAATCAAGTTGACAACCAGGAATAGCCACTACAGTATGCACTCACTGATAAATGAATATTAGCCCAGAAGCTCACAATACCCAAGATACAACATACAAACCACAAGTTCGATCCTTCTTAGAAGGGGGAACAAAATACCCATGGAAGGAGTATGAACAGAAACAAAGTATGGAGCAGAGATTGAAGGAATGACAATCCAGAGACTACCTCACCTGAGAATCCTTCCCATATACAATCACCAAACCCAGACACTATTGTGGATGCCAGCAAGTGCTGGGTGACAGGAACCTGATATAGCTGTCTCCTGAGAAGCTCTGCCAGTGCCCAACTAATACAGAAATAGAGGCTCACAGCAATCCATTGGACTGAGCACAGGGTCTCCAATGAAGGAGCTAGAGAAAGGACCCAAGGAGCTGAAAGAGTTTGCATCCCCATAGAAGGAACAACAATATTAACTAATCAGTACCCTCAAAGTTCCCAGGGATTAAACCACCAGCCAAAGAGTACGCATGGTGGGACTCATGGCTCCAGGCGCATATGTAGCAGAGGATGACCTAGTCAGTCATCAATGGAAGGAGAGACCCTTGGTCCTGGGACAGCTCTATGCCCCAATTTAGGGGAATGCCAGGACCAGAGATAAGGAAAGGGTTGGTTGGTGAGCAGGGGGGAGGGAGAGGGAATAGGATTTTTTTTCCTGAGGGGAAGGGAGTATCATTTGAAATGTAAATAAAGAAAGTATCTAATAAAAAAAAGTGGATCTTCCTCCATCAAAAGACTTAAAAAAAATCCATCACAGGTATGACCAGTCATTGAGTTTTAGTTAATTCCAGATGTACTCAAATAGGAAATAAAAAATATCTTTCACCAACACTCTGAGCCCCTGCCTGCTGTCATGTTCCCCATGGTGCTGGTCATGAACTCTAACCCTTTGATGCTGTAAGTCCAAAAATAAGGTACCTCAGCAATGGTGTTCATCACAGTATGGTGATTAGAATGAAAATGGATCATTTGGCTCATAGGGAGTAGCACAATTGAGAACTATGGACTTTGGGTAGGTGTGGCCTTCTTGGAAGCAGTGTGTCTGTGGGGGTGAGCTTTGGGGTTTCAGAAGCTCAAATCAGGTTCAGTGGCTTACTCTCCTACTGACGACTGGTGAGCCAGGTATAGAGGTCTCAGTTGCCCCTGCAGTATGATGTCTGCCTGAATACCACCATGCTTCCTGCCATAATGATAATGGACTAAACCTCTGAACTGTAACAAGCCCTACATAATTGTTTTCCTTTATAGTTGGTCATGGTGTCTCTTTGCAATAATAGAAACCTTGAGGAGCACACAAGACACAGGAGCTGTAGAACAGCTGAGACAGGGTCGTTCCAGCTGCCATCTGCACCTAGGAGCTGGGACTATTCTGCAGCATGGGTCCTGCTACAGGAGAGCTGGTCTCCAGGGAGTGTTCTGACTCCCTGGCTCAGAGGTGAGATCTTCATTTTCTCTCCAGTGATTGTCTAAGGCGAGACCAACCAGGAACACACAGGGTTCAGGTGCAGTGGAGCAGCTAGGGCAGCGTCTTTCCGGCCTCTATCTGCATCCAGGAGCTGGGGGTACAAGTACAAAAATCTTATCAACAGAAAACAAGGCTACTTGGCATCATCGTAACCCAGTTCTCCCACAACAGCAAGTTCTGGATACCCCAGCACACAAGAAAAGCAAGATTTGGCTTGAAAATCACATCTCATGATGCTGATAGAGGACTTTAAGAAGGAAATAATAGCCCTCTTGGCCCCTTCCCAGCAAGAAGAGAGCTTGCTTTCGGGGAGTCCTCCAACCTAGGATCTCAGAAGAGATCTCCATTTTTCTCTCCAGTGACCTTCTAAGGCAGGACCAGCCAGGAGGCACAGACCTCAGAAGTGGCAGGGCACCTGGCACAGGTTCCCTTCTACCTCCCTCTTCACCTAGAGGGAACTGTAGATCCACAACCCTCTCTGCCCCTTCCCCGCAAGTGGAGAGCTTGGCTTTGGGGAGTGATCCAACCCACGGATTCAGGACTCAGGACTCAGGAGGGACAACTGATCCACAGCCCACTGCACACAGGTCTTACCAGAGGAGAGCTGATCTCCCAGAAGTGCTGACACAGGCTTACAGACCCATAGAAGGAACAAGCTACAGGCAGAGACAACAAGAATATCTAACACCAGAGATAACAGATGGTGAAAGGCAAACACAAGAATCTTACCAACAGAAACCAAGACTTGTGTTTGCCTTTCGCCATCTGTTATCATTGACACAACAGTCAAAGGAAACACAAAATGCAAAAAGTTCCTAACCCAAAACATCCAGGAAATCCAGGACACAATGAGAAAACCAAACCTAAGGATACTAGGCATAGAAGTGAGTGAAACCTCCAACTTAAAGGGCCAGTAAATATCTTCAACAAAATTATAAAAGAAAATTTCCCTAACCTAAAGAAAGAGTTGCCCATGAACATACAAGAAGCCTATAGAACTCCAAATAGACTGGACCAGAAAAGAAATTCCTCCCACCACATAATCGTCAAAACACCAAATGTACAAAAAAAGAAAGAATATTAAAGGCAGTGAGGGGAAAAGGTCAAGTAACATGTAAAGGTAAGCCTATCAGAATTACACCAGACTTCTCACTAGAGACGATGAAAGCCAAAAGATCCTGGATTGATGTCATACAGACCCTAAGAGAACACAAATGCCAGCCCAGACTACTATACCCAGCAAAACTCTCAATTACCATAGATGGAGGAACCAAAGTATTCCATGACAAAACCAACTTTACACAATATATTTCCACAAATCCAGCCCTTCAAAGAGTAATGAATAGAAAACTTCAACACAAGGAGGGAAACTACATCCTAGAAAAAGCAAAAAAGGAATCTACCAACAAAACTAAAAGAAAATAGCCACATGAACAGAATTCCAACACTAACAACAAAAATAACAGGAAGAAACAATTACCTTTCCTTAATATCTATTAATATCAATGGATTCAATTCCCTAATAAAAAGACATAGACTATCAGATTGGGTACGTAAATAGAACCCAACATTTTGTTGCATTCAGGAAACCCACCTCAGTGACAAAGACAGACATTACCTCAGAATAAAAGGCTGGAAAACAATGTTCCAAGCCAATGGTCCCAAGAAACAAGCTGGAGTAGCCATTCAAATATCGAATAAAATCAACTTTCACCATAAAGTGATCAACAAAGATGAGGAAGGACACCTCTTATTCTTCAAAGGTATGATCTACCAAGAGGAACTTTCTTTTTTTTTGGGGGGGGGGAGCACGAATGCAGTCCCCCACTACCACAAATTATGCAGTCGAGTTTCCCGCATTTGGGGATATCACAGGGATCGGCACACCCCAAGTGCAATGGGTGAGCCTCCTCCTGGGAAAATGACCTTCCTGATCATACTGTCTCCCCTGCCAGGTTAGTATGAAGAAGAACTTTCAATTCTGAACATCTATGCTCCAAATGCAAGAGCATCTACATTCATACAAGAAATATTACTAAAGCTCAAAGCACACATTGCACTGCACACAATAACAGTGGGAGATTTCAATACCCCACTCTCTGCAATGGACAAATCATGGAAACAGAAACTAAACGAAGACACAGTGAGACTAACAGAAGCTATAAAATAGATGGATTTAACAGATATCTATAGAAATTTTTATCCTAAAACAAAAGGATATAACATCTTCTCAGCACAGGAACAAGAAGATTGAAATAATTCCTTGCATCCTGTCAGATCATCATGGGCTAAGCCTGCTCCTCAATAACAACATGAACAAGAGAATGCACACATACACGTGGAAGCTTAACAACACGCTACACAATGATAACTTAGTCAAGGAAGAAAAAAAGAAAAGATTTTCTAGAGTTTCATAAAAATGAAGCCACAACATACCCAAACTTATGGGACACAATGAAAGAAGTCCTAAGAGGAAAACTCATACTTTAAGTGCCTCCAAAATGAAACTGGAGAGAGCATATACCAGCAATTTGACAGTACATCTTAAAGCTCTAGAACAAAAAGAAGCAAATTCACCCAAGAAGAATTGAAGGCAGGAAATAATCAAACTCAGGGCTGAAATCAAACAAATAGAAACAAAAAGAACTATGCAAAGAACCAAACCAGGAGCTGGTTCTTTGAGAAAATCAACAAAATAGATAAACCCTTAGCCAGACTAACTAGAGGGCACAGAGACATTATCCTAATTAACAAGATCAGAAATGAAAAGGAAGACATAACAACAGACACTGAGGAAATCCAAAAAATTATGAGAGCCTACTACAAAAACCTATACTCAACAAAATTGGAAAACATGGATGATAAACTACTTCAGCAGAGTACATGTACATAAAATTAACTCAAGCAAATCAGTGGCCTTGAATGAATTAAACAAAACCATCTGGGATCTAAAAATAGAAGTAGAAACAATAAAGAAATCACAAAGGGAGAGAACTCTGGAGATAGAAAATCTAGAAAAGAGATCAGGAGTCATAGATGCAAGCATCACCAACAGAATATAAGAGAAAGAAGATAGAATCTCAGGGACAGAAGATACCATAAAAAATATTGAAATGAAAGTCAAAGAAAATGCAAAAAGCTTCTAACCCAAAACATCCATGAAATCCAGGACACAATGAGAAGACAAAAACCTAAGGATAATATATAGAGAAGGGAGTGAATATTCCCAAATTAAAGGGTCAGTAAATAACTTCAACAAAATTATAGAAGAAAACTTCCCTAACCTAAAAAAAAGAGATGCCCGTGAACATACAAGAAGCTTACAGAACTCCAAATAGATTGGACCAGAGAAAAAATTCCTCCCATCATATAAGAATCAAAACAACAACTGCACAAAACAAGGAAAGAATATTAAAAGCAGTAAGGGGAAAAGGTCAAGTATCATATAAAGACAGACCTATCAGAATTACACCAGACTTCTCACCAGAGACTATGAAAGCCAGAAGATCCTGGGCAGACATCATACAAACCCTAAGAGAACACAAATGCCAGCCCAGGCTACTATACACAGCAAAGCTCTCAATTACCATAGATGGAGAAACCAAGGAATTCCATGACAAAAACAAATTCACACTGTATCTTTCCACAAATCCAGTCCTTCAAAGGATAATAAATGGAAAACTCCAGCACAAGGAGGGAAATTAAACCCTAGAAAAAGCAAAAAATTAATCTTCTATTAAGAAACCAAAAAGGAGATAGCCACATGAACATAATCCCATCTCTAACAACAAAAATAACAGGAAGCAACAATCACTTTGCTTTAATATCTTTTAATATCAATGGACTCAATTCCCCAATAAAAAGACATAGACTAACAGACTGGACACGTAAACAGGACCCAACATTTTGCTGCATAGAGGATACCCACCTAAGTGACAAAGACAGATACTCCTCCAGAGTAAAAGGCTGGAAAACAATTTTCCAAGAAAATGGTCCCAAGAAACAAGTTGGAGTAGTCATTCTAATATCAAATAAAATCAGCTTACAACCTAAAATTATCAAAAAAAAAATATAAAGAGGGGCACTTCATACCCATCAAAGGTAAAATCTACCAAGATGAACTCTCAATTCTGAATCTCTATGCTCTAAATTCAAGAGCACCCACATTCATAAAAAAAAGAACTTTACTAAAGTTCAAAGCATGCATTGCACCTCACACAATAATAGTGGGAGACTTCAACACCCCACTTTCAACAATGGACTAAGGACTACCAAATGGCTGAGAGGCACCTAAAGAAATGTTCAACATCCTT
>JADRCD010234625.1:0-17454 GCA_019843815.1 Montemys delectorum
GTAGAGTTTATTTTTCATTATCTTTGATATACAGTATTTTATAAATATATTTTAAGCACTTTTGCTCTCTATTTTGTTGTTAATTTTTAAATTTGGTCGAAAGTCATGTTTCTATTAAGTATTATAATTCTTTAATTAGATCAATATTTTGTTATTAAATTACTTTACTTTTACCTTTTACATTCATTAGAATATTTGATGAAATCATTAATTTCAGATACATGTGTATATACATATGAGACTAAGCTTTACTATTCATAAGCTTTGTATGGAACAGCTAGTGGATTTTATTTTAGTAATTTACACTTAATTTTATTTCTTTTTTATATTGATGTTTATAACCTAAAGTTTAGTTTAATAACAATTCAGCTGCTCTAGTTTTGTTTTTATTATTATAGTTTATCAAATCCATGATATTATAATTTATCATGATAATTTTATATATCTGATCTCTTATTGTTTATTTAACTGATATACACTTAATTTTCTTTGCTTTTGTTAATTTTTATGGTTTGAGAATAATTTTCATTTATAAATTGACTTCTTAATTATTATTAAGTTATATTTTTATATAGCAGTGGTTCTCAATCTTTTGAATGCTATGACTCTTTAATACAGTTCCTCAGGTTGGGATGAACTTCAATCATAAAATTATTTTAATTGATGGATATCACCAGCCCAAACACAGGCTATACTTGCCAGAAAATCAGGTAGACTATACGTTCACAGAACACTACTCCTCTGTAGGTGTCCCCATCCTGACACAATTTCAAATCTTTTGCCTCTCCACATCACCATGTCTATGCTACTAATTCAGTTGGAGAATCTCCGCTGGACCAGAGGTTGGACAGGCCACCAGAATTCTAGGTAGTTTGACAACCTACAGACCTCTAGTCCTTTGTAATTCCCCAACACTATAACCAATCCCTCTCCTCTTTTCTTCCCCATGCATTAGCCTACTACTTGGGCAGAGACTCCCTACTGGATTAGAGGCCATACAGGCTACCAGATCTCCAGTCCTAAAATGAGACAATACCTTTGTTGGCCAAGAGATTAAGCCAGCCACAAGAAGTCCAGACTCTATCTCAAGTATAAACACAACCACAGGCCACACAAGCAAGAAGACCAGGAAAGAAACTGAAATCTAGGGAATGGGGACAATTTAAAAAAACACCTACCCAACAAAGACAAAAAAATCAGCACCTAGACTAAAAACTCAAATGCTAAGATGTCATTGTCAATATGACAAATCAGCAACAATGTACAGATTGCGGGGGAGGGGGAACAAAACCACTTCACTAACGCCACATCAGATGCAACGCTAATATCTAAATTATATAAACAACTCAAGAAGCTAAGCTCCAAAAACCCCAAACAACCCAATCAAAAAACAGGATATAAAAATATACAGAGAATTCACAACAGAGGAATCTCAAGGGCTGTGAGGCACTTAAAGAAATGGCCAAAGTCCTTAGTGATCAGGGAAATGCAAATCAAGATGTCCGAGATTCCACCTTACACCAATCAGAATATTCAGAATGGCTAAGGTCAAAAACTCGGGTGACAGCACATGTTGAGGATGTGGAGAAAGAGGAACACTCCTCCATTGCTGGTTGGATTGCAACCTGGTTCAACCACTCTGGAAATAAATGTGGAGGTACCTCAGAAAATTAATCTACCTGAAGACCCAGCTATACTACTCTTAAGCATATAACCAAAAGATACCCCATCTTACCACAGGGGCATGAGATCAACTATGATCTTACTTGCCGTAGTTAGAAACTGGAAAAGAAAACAAAACCAAAACCAAACCAAACCAACCAAACAAACAAAAAACATGTCCCACAAGGAAAGAATGGGTTGAGAAAGTGTGGTTCATTACACAATGAAATAGTATTCCACTATTAAGAACGAGGGAATCATAACAAATGGATGGAACTAGAAAATATCATTCCAAAGGACATGCATGGTATGTATGCACTCATTAACAAGTGGATATTAGCCGAAAAAGTACAAGATGCCCAAGATATAGTCCACAGAACTCAAAACGGTTAACAAGCTGAAGGGTCCAAATGAGGATGCCTTAATCCCACTTTAGAGGGAGAATAAAGCATTCACAGAGGGTAGGGAGGGACCTGATTGAGAGAGGGGACAAGGACGGGAAAAGGGTAACATGATCGGGTACAGGGAGGGGCAGGAGTGAAGCCCCCGAGGGTCAGCAGAAAGAATTGAAACAGGCAACTTCGGGAGGTAGAAGGTCGGGCGAGACCCTCTACAATGTATTAGAGATCTGGGAGATGGAAGACTCTCAGGACTCAAAGGGAGGGACCTTAGATGAAATGCCCTATAGTGGTGAGAGGGAACTTATAGATTCCACCTCCAGTAGAAAGACAAGGCATCAAGTTGGGGGATACAGTTGCCTTCCCACAGTCAAAAGCTCTGGCCCAGAATTGTTCCTGTGTAAAAGGAAACAATGTAGGCACAAAAATGGAGACGAGGCCGAGGAAAAGAAGGTTCAGTGACAGGCCCAAATTGGGATCCATATCAAGAGAAGGCTCCAAGGCCTGACACTGTAACTGGTGCTAAGGTGTGCTTACAGACAGGAGCCTAGCATGGCTGTCCATCAAGAGGCCAACAAGTAGCTGACTGAGACAGACCCAGATATGTACACCCAAGCAGCTGCCTGAAGTCTGTGACCCCTGAGGTTGAATTAGAGAAAACCTAGAAGAAGCTGAGGAGGAAGGTAACCCCATAGGAAGACAAGTAGTCTCAACTAACCAGGAACCCTAAGATTTCTCAGACACTGAACCACCAACCTGGCAGCTCGCCCCGGCTGATATAAGGCCCCCGACACACATACAGCAGAGGACTGCCTAGTCTTGCCTCAGTGAGAGAAGAAACATCTAACTCTAGAGAGATTTGAGGGCCCAGGGAGTGGAGAGGTCTGGTGGGGTGGGAATAGAAAAGGTGTGGACATTCTCTTGGAGACTCAGGGGAAGGTATGAGATGAGGAAGAGTCAGAGGGTGGCCACAGGGAGGAGGATAACAACTGGACTGTAAGAAAGATTAAATAATGATAATAAATAATAATAATATAAAGTCATACTCTTAAAAGATGTAGCAAATTGAAGTCATGTTGGGGAAAGAAAGGAAGAAAGAAAGAAAGAAAAAAAGAAAGAAAGAAAGAAAGAAAGAAAGAAAGAAAGAAAGAAAGACAAACAGAAAAGACCAAACCTAATAAAAGGAGAAGAATTCCAAGTCAAAAGGCCAGAAATTATTTGCAACAAAATTATGGAAGAAAAAATTCCTAATCCAAACGAGGAGATATGCATGTCAAGGTACAACAAGAATACAAAAAGCAAAGACCATCAAACCAAAAGAAAAAAGGCTTCTTGTCATGTAATAAAAACACTAAAATACAGAATGAAGAAAGCCTATTAAAAGTAGCAAGGAAAAAAAAAGACCAAGTAATATATAAAAGTAGACCTCATAAAATTAAACATGAGTTCTCAATGAAGAATCTAAATGTCAGAAGAGCCTGTGCAGATGTCTTACAGACTTTAGGACACCATAAATGTCAGGTCAGATTACTATACCCCGCCAAACTTTGAATCACCATAGATAAAGAAAAAAAGATACTTTATGACAAAATCAAATCTGAATAACATATATCCAAAAAAAGCCCCACAGAAGATACTAGAAAAAGCAAACAAACAAAGAACAATACAAAATAGACACAACAACAAGAACAGCAAAATTCAACCCAAAGATGATAACAACAACCATGAGGGGGGAAAACTGGATATAAATAATACCACACACAACGAAGCAAAAGAAGGAAACACACACATACCAGCACTACCAAGAAGAACAACAAAATAACAGGAATTAAAAGTCATTGGTTATTGATATCTCTCAATATGAGTCGAATTAACTTCTCAGTAAAAGGTATAGATTAACAGAACGGATCTGAATGTTGAATCCGTCCTTCTGATGCATACAAAGAAACTCATTTCAACATCAAACCTAGATATTACCTCAAAGTTAAGGGTTTGAAAACATTTTCCAAGTAAGTGGACTGTCTTAGTTAGGGTTTCCACTGCTGGGAAGAGACACCATAACCAAGGAAACTCGTATAAAAGACATTTAATTGTGATTAGCTTGCTGGTTCGAGGTTAGTTCCCCCCTACACACACCCAGCATGGCTGTGGGGCGGTGAGTTGTGCACAGAGAGCCCGGACCCTGGTCAAGCTTGGGCCTTGAATCCCAGAGACCTAGTACATGACTTCTGCCTATGAGGGACAGCAGTTGTTCGGCCAAGCACCATCGGACCCTGGTTCCGGTCACAGCTACAGCGCCCGTTGCCCCCCCCCCCCCCCCGCAGAGAGATGTGTGGCTATCAATCACTTAGGAGCAGCAACAATCCCTCCCACATGCAAATACCGTTTCCCCAAAGCTTTCAGACCAAGCCAATGAGAAGAACCTATTGTCAAGCTCTGACCCACCCCAAAACTGTATAAAGGATTAAAGGTATTAATAATAATAATAAACCAGAAGGATTAAGGGAATGCAAGAAAATACAAGAACTACTCAGTTGTCCAAGAGCTTCTGTCCTAAGAGCTGTAACACTTGGGAAAAGTCTGCTCTCCTGAAATGCCACCTGAAAGCTCTTTCGCTCTCCTCAATGGCTAGTCGGCCTCTCATCGACCCAGTCTGACTGGACTCAGCGCAAGGCAGCTTGAAGTAATCAAGACAGCAGTTCGGAGACAGAGGTGGAGCCAACTGCAACAAAGCAAGTGACTGAAACAACTCCTCCCTGCCCCCCCTTTGCCAAAACTCTCACACCCCACACACGGCCAGGCCAGAGATATCTATGGAAAGCCTCTTGTACACAAGCCCGCACATGGGCAATATCCAGGCAGACACATTGCTGGAGAAGGACCTGAGAGTTCTACATCTTAATTGGAAAGCAGTCAGGAGAAAATTGTCTCCCATGTGTCTAGGAAGAGGGTCTCAAAGCCCATGCTCACAGTGACACACTCCCTCTAACAGGGCCACACCTACTCCAACAAGGCTACCCATCCTAATCCTATCATTCCCTGGGGCCAAGCATATTCAAACCACCACATGGACATAAGAAGCAAGGTGATATAGAGTTTTTAACATCTAAGAAAGTAGACTTCAAACAAAGTTATTGAAAAATTATCAGGAAATATACTTCATGCTCAAAGGAAAAATTCACCAAGGTGATGCTGCAATTCTTAACATCTATGTCCAGAACTAAAGACAAGAATATTTGTTGAAGAAACACTACTAAAGCTTAAAGCAAACATTAACACTCACAAGTTGGTTGTGGGTGGTTTCAGTACTTCATTCTCCCCAGTGGACAGGTCAACTAGACAAAAACTAAACAGATAAAAACAGATAAATATTGGAGCTAAAAGATGTTATAAACCAAATGGGCACATATATGATTTTACCTAGACAATATACCTTCTTTTCAGCACCTCATAAGTCTTTCTCCAAAATTGACTATATATGTGGTCACAAAGTTTCCACAGATAGAGAAAATTGAGATAACCCCTTTCATCCTATCAGAGCACCATGAATTAAGACTAGATTTTAACAGCAATAGAAACTACACAAAGCTTTCAAAATTGTAGAAACAAGGGAACTCTTTCCTGAATGACTATTGGGTCAAGATAGAAATCAGAGTGTAAAGACTTCCTAGAATTCAATGAAAATGAAAATACCACATGCCTACATTCACAGGACATAATGAACACTGAAATGGTAATTTGTGTTTTTGTTTTTTGTTTTTGTTTTTTTTTTTTAACAACTCAGTTGACTTACATGATGGTTTTCTGGAAGCTGTCTTGTGAGAGGGCGAGTGATGTTTTCCTGAAAACTGACACATGAAAGAGTATATCATGTTTAGAAAGGAACGAAATGGATCTCCAAGATCAATGAGAAGATGCTCTTACATTGCTATGACATACAATGCTTTGCAGATCTTAGCAGGTATTGGCTCGTCTTCATTGGTGTTCACTTCATAGAGAGAAATGCCCAAAGAATTTCTGACACTCTCTAGCCTTCTAACTCTCTAACTACACTGATTGCTAAGGCTTCTAAATAGTCTAAAAGAGTCTAAAAATTCTTATTTATTCTGCGATTAAAACCCCTGGCTTAGATGATTCAGACGTGTCATTTGACAGTGGGGGATTAAGTAATGGATTAATTACTAGGAAGTTTTCTCTATTAACCAGAAGCCTCACCTCTCCCTTGTCAGGCCACAGGGAAGTATGGAGCAATAAATTTTTATTGAACCAGGAGAGTCACTTGCAGAAGGGAAAACATTCACACAGGCAAATGTGCGTAAACTCACATACATTCATATACAAATTAATGCATACATACTCGTACAACTTCATGCATTCCAGTTGGGTCCAGCTACTTTCTTATCTCACAAATACATACTTTTACACACACACACACACACACATACACACACACACACACACACACACACACATCCATACTTACATATGCATGTAGAACAAAAACTCAAGCTCCAATCTTTACTTCATAGAAGAAAAAAAAAAAGCTTGTACCCTTTTATTGCTAAATGAAATAAACCTAAGTCTGTAAGAAAAAAGCTTTGTCTTCTCTAGTAAGACCAAGCTCTCTTTCTGTTAAAAAAAATAAAGCAACAGCAACAACAACAACAACAACAACAACAAAAACAACAACAACAACAAACCTATTACATCCATGGTAAGGAGAAGTCTGCCTGCTCTTCCTTCTTTCTCTGCCACTTCTTGTATCGCCTTCTCTCTGCATTCTGCTTATTGCTTTCTTCCTTTGCTCCTGCCCTAATATTAACTAACTAGATATAAAAAGAATGAAGCAACTTATAAAAAAAAAAAAAACAGCCCTGTACAGTGCTTCCTCATGACAGAGAGAGGATGAGTCAAGGAATTATTATTGTAAAAAAGCAATTCTCAACTAGGTATACTCCAGCAATTATAGCACCAAGATTTTTTTTTTCATTTCATACCTAAAGCAAACTGCTCTTGAGTTAACAACTGGACCATATCATGTATTAACTCTATAGTCTCCTGGGAAAGAAAAGGGCATAGAGGTGGGAAAGAGTGATTTTCCCTTGTTGTTTTGTTCTGGGAGATTATTTCAGTTCTAAGAATAGAGGTATTATCTCAGTACCCTCAATCCTTGTTAATACTGTTCCTTATAGATGTATTTACACTATTTGATAGTATATTCATGTTTTCTGTTTATTGAATGTATATAAAATATCACATATCTAAATTAGTGATTTTTCCCCCTGATGACTGAATCTTAAATGATAATGGATACAAATGCCGTATTAACAAGAGTGTTGGGATACTAGTTGCTTGGATTTTTTTTTTTTTTTAGTCCATTTTGTTACATCCCAAGATCATTTAATTAACCTTTATTCTTTTCCTTAGACAATGAATTCTAGAGGAAACACAAGATTAAAATGAGACTTAGGAGCTCAATAAAAAAAAAATGAAAAGAGAGAAATGTGCTGTGACTCAATCCTGTTCTCTCTTTAATTGAGAGACATGCTTGCTGATTGGTATGCTGGATTTTATTATTTTACTGATGTTCTTTGAGCATTCCATGTAGAATATGTGTTGCAGATGAATTAATTTAAATTGGTTCTACACAATTCCTTATTCTCATTTTGAACAGTTGCACCTTTCTGTATTGGTCATTATGTACAAAAAAAGATATTTTGATGTTAAATGAAGGGCTACACTTATTTATCAGTAACTTTATAGAATATGGCTGTAACTTATAGTGGTTTAAGGAATTGAGGTAGAAGAATAACAAGATCCAAATGACCAGGACATCTTCTGAAAGGTAGTCTCCTAGCCTCTTCTATACGTCATGGAAAAAATGTGCCATTAAATCTCAATAATATAGTTGCAAAAAAAAATTCTTGAAAAATGACACCACAAATTCAATCTAATATGGATGAGAAAAAATATCTCAAGTTTTCAACCCTAATTGCAGAGCACCAGGAAATTAAGGAGCCATAAGAAAAGTAGAGAATCAATTTGCTGCATAGAAAACATTCCAATCTCAACTGGTCAGATCTAAATGTATAAACAAATAAACAGTACTAAATTAATTCAGCCTTTTGCATTTATAAACTTATATGTGTAAATTATATACATGGGGGTAAGTGTATGTGTGTTTGTGTATGTAATAATTAAATAAGAATAATTAAAGAACAAGAGTTCATACATATGAGAGAGGAAGGGAGAAGAGAGGATTATATAAATACAGTAATTATATGTATGTGTATGTGAAAAACTAAAATACTGCCTCAATCACCTTACTTTATTCATGTAAATAGAATATTAGGCCAGCTGACTCTTGCTTTCATACAATAGAGTTTTATTCAGTGATGCTTCTACTAGACAAAATTTAAGGAATATTTGTTGAATTGGATAAAAAGATAAATTTCCACCTACCACATTGTGTTATATTGATTGTCAAAATGTATTGTTTCCTCACTTAAGAAAGCTTCTTATCTATTATATTTTTACATTGTTACTCTAAACTTAATCAGCATTTCACTTCTAAAGTACTGGCAACTTCTATTACTAATCTGCATTTTCTATTTCCACATAGTAATATCTTCTCAAGCCTATCTCTCAATAGGGTTCTATCTCTAACCTGCATTTTTTAAACATTTCATTACCATCCTACCACCACATTTATTAAAGTATAGTCCAGAGTTTGGGTGAGCTAGATTTCCATCCCTGTGTATGTATTTGTTAACTCTAAACTGGTCATCATTTTTAAGTAAAAATTTTCTTTGATATACAACTGATTTTATTTATTACTTTGCCATTTTTTTTATTGTGACAAGCTGTCATTTCTCATGGGATAGGTAAAATTATTCTCTTTGTAGTCAAGGGATGGGAGAGAAGAGGGATTTTGTTTGCTTATTTTCCCAGAATGTGCTCATTGTCTCATCTAGCCAAATAAATATTTTAGCTTTAGTACTTTACTTTGCTCCCTCCTACTCTTTTTTTTTCTTAGTTTTTTTATTATTTATGTATATATATATTTATTTATTTTAAACTCTAGATTTTTCCCCTCCCAGTCCACCTTCCGACTGTTCCTCATCCCATACCTCTTCCTTGACCCCCTATCTCCACAAGGATGTCCCCAACCCCCACTGCCATCCCAACAGACCTCTAAATTCCCTGGGGACTTCAGTCTCTTGAGGGTTAGGTGCATCTTCTCTGACTAAACCCAGACCCAGCATATGTGCTGGTGACCTCATATCAACTGGTGTACGCTGCCTGGTTGGTGTTCCAGTATATGAGAGATCTCAGAGGGTCCAGGTTAATTGAGACTGCTGGTCTTCCTACAGGGTCACCTTCCTCCTCAGCTTCTTCCAGCTTTCCCCTAATTCAACCACAGGGGTCGCCAGCTTCTGTCCATTGGTTGGGTGCAAATATCTGCATCTGACTCTTTCAACTGCTTGTTGGGTCTTTCAGAGGGCAGTCATGCTAGGTCCCTTTTTGTGAGTGGTTCACAGCCTCAGTAATAGTGTCAGGCCTTGGGACCTCCCCTTGAGCTAGATCCCACTTTGGGCCTGTCACTGGACCTTCTTTTCCTCAGGCTCCTCTCCATTTCCATCCCTGCAGTTCTTTCAGACAGGAGCAATTATGGGTCAGAGTTGTGACTGTGGGATGGCAACCTCCTCCCTAACTTGATGCCCTATCTTCCTCCTGGAGGTGGGCTCTACAAGTTCCCTCTTTCCAATGTAGGGCATTTCATCTAAGGTCCCTCCCCTTGAGTCCTGAGAGTCCCTCACCTCCCAGGTCTCTGGTATATTCTGGAGGGTCCCCCTAACCTCCTACCTCCACAGCTTGCATGTTTCCATTCTTTCTGCTGGCCCTCAGGGATTTCAGTCGTTTTCCCTCACCCTCTCCCAGGTCTCTCCTTTTCCCCTTGTGGTTGTTTTCTTCTCCCTCCCAAATGGGACTGAGTCATCCTCACTTGGGCCCTTCAGCTTGTTGACCATTTTGAGTTCTGTGGGCTGTATCTTGGGTGTTTGGCACTTTTTTTGGGGGGTGGTAACTAATATCCACTTCCTAACGAGTACATACCATGCATGTCCTTTTGAGTCTGAGTTACTGCAGTCAGGATGATATTTTCTAGTTACATCCATTTGCCTGCAAAACTCAGGATGTCCTCATTCTTAATAGCTGAGTAGTACTCCATTGTGTAAATAAACCACAGTATCTTTATTAATTTTTCTGTCGTGAGACCTCTGCATTGTTTATAGCTTCTAGCTATCAGAAACAGCGGTACTATGAACTAAGTGGAACACATGCCCCTGTGGTAGGGTTGGGCACCTTTTGGGTATATTCCCGAGTGCTATAGCTGGGTCTTCAGGTAGATCTATTTACACTTTTCTGAGGAACCTCCAGATTAATTTCCAGAGCTGTTGTACCCCCCACACCCCTTTTTTTAACTGAAGTTGAAGATTGAAATATATTTCAGGATTTAGGATATAAAGCAGTAAGAAAGAATGTGTTTAGCTTGGGGTCTGGATTTAATCCAGAGCAATAAGAAGAAAATATTAAGGAAGGGAGGATGTTTGTGACTACAATTTTTATGATATATAATTTTTATTTTGTGTCTGATTTTGAGACAAAGTTCTCATAGGCAGCACAGTCTGGATTCAGATGACATGACACGCCCTCACCCATGAATGCTGCTGCACAGTCTGGATTTAGATGAGATTGCTCACCTTCACCCATGAATGCTGCCACAGTCTGGATTCAGATGAGACTGCTCGCCCTCACCCATGAATGCTGGCATTCTAGGCATACACAACCTTGATTTGCTCTTTTGGTATCCATTGTGCTGTTTTAACTTATTTTATTAGTTAAATATAGTATATATGTTTAACATAAAAATTAATCATTAAGGTTATTTAAATATTTGTAGAAAACATCTCTAAATTATTATGAGTCTTTCAATTCAGCTTGTTGTGGTGATGCGTGTCTTTTTAGAGGTATACTTTGCTGTAGATACAAATTTGTCACTGTCTCATTTTAAAGTTAATTATGATTGTTAAACATACCTATGAATTTACACATAAGTTCTCTTCCATTTGATATTTTGTGGATATTTGTATATCTATATCTTATTCTCACTGTTAAGTTAATATCTATTTTCTTCTTAAGTGATTCTTTTGATTATTCAATAATTATTATTATTTTCATGAAAAATTCACTTCCAACAATCTGTATTTCCAGAAAATTAAGTCATAATTTGCTGTCTGTGTTACTAAATTACCAAATGCATCTTATTAGCAATTTCCATTTATTGAAAATCTGTCTCCATTGCCTCCTCTACTTATGATTGCTCAAAAAAGTATGTAGTAATATATATGTATGAGGTTTACATATAAGTAGGTAACAACAAATAGTAAAATGGACTATGAATTTAAAAAATAGAAAAAAGGAGTATGGTGGAGGGTATGAACAGAAGTCAAGAAAGGGTTAGAAGATATAACTATATTAAAATCTCAAACAATATAATTTTTAAAAGTGCGGTGGTAATATCAATGTAAACTTCATATAATTAAAATTTTTCCACATTAATGTGCAATACATTATTTATCCTTATTTGAATCAATATATAATTATACATTTCACTGAATTCTGTATATGGTTTCATTTGTATATGCAAACGTCTTTGACATTCCAGTTTTATTTTATTATTCAGTATCACTAAAATTAACTAATGTTATAAAACTTAACTAGTAAATTCATAAAGAAAATAAGTCAGCTTCATGTCAAAGTAGATGATTAAAGAGATAACATGAAAAAACTATAGTGAAAAATACAATCCACAAACCACAAGAAACTCAAGAAAAAGGAAGACAAAAAAGTATGGATACTTTGATCCTTTTAGAAGGGAGAACAAAATACCCATCGAAGGAGTTGCAGAGACAAAGTATGGAGCAGAGGTTGAAGGAAGAGACTGCTCCACCTGGGAATGCTTCCCATATTCAGTCACCAAACCCAGACACTATTGTGGATCCCAGCGAGTACTGGCTGACAGAAGCCTGATATAGCTGTCTCCTGAGAGGCTCTGACAGTACCTGACTAATATAGAAGTAGAGGCTCCATACATTGGTCTGAGCACAGGGTCTCTAATGAAGGAGGTAGAGAAAGGACCCAAGAAGCTGAAGGGTTTGCAGCCCCTTAGGACGAACAACAATATGAACTAACTAGTGCCCTCAGAGCTCCCAGAACTACCAACCAAAGAGCACACATGGTGGGACTCATGGCTCCAGCTGCATATATAGCAGAGGATAGCCTAGTTGGTCATCAATGGCAGGAGAGAATCTTGGTCCTGTGAAGGTTCTATGCCCCAGTGTACTAGAATGCCAGGGCCAGGAAGTGGGAGAGGGTGGATTGGGTGGGTTTGAAATATAAATAAAGAAAATATCTAATTAAAAAAAAACTATAGTGAAATATTTTTCTTTTGTTTTTCCAATTAGATGTGAGGAATGTTATAAATATCCAAGAAAGAAAAGTAAACTCTAGAATAAGTGAAGTTGACAACATAGATGGTTTTCAAGTACTTTATAAAGTAGATAAGCACAATTTTATGAGATCCACATTGTATTTTAAGTGACTCTGTTATAATGTAAACTTTGAGGCACATGATCAGCTCCACTCTGCGTACATTTTCCTGCAGATGGAATTTGTTTTTTCCAGGTGGTGTGATATTTTACACAGCATTTGAAGTATTCTCAGTCTTGCTCTAGACGGAAGGGGCATCGCCCAAAGTTCCATACCGTAATGTCTTTGTGTGCCCGAGGGTCTATTTCCTTACTCAAATCTGTTTCTTTGATTGTTGCAACAAAGTCAATGTGTTTTGCCAGTGTTCATCTATCATAAAACAATTTACAGTGCATCACAAAAACCTGCTACCTGGGAAAAATGTATTTATGTTTTCCTTGACACAGAGTGAACAGCTTAGGTAGAGCCATATCCCTAAGGCCTCATTCTTCAGACTTACTTTGTTTAAGGGGAATGCAGGTAGGTCAGAAAAGGGACTATGCTTACATAGCTCTGAGAACTAGTGAAAATCTGCCTGACTAGCAAAAAGCAAATCATTTTAGTGATCTAAAGTTAAAAGTATTAGAATATAAATGCCTACATTACACTCTAATATTAATTAGAATTGTTTAAGAATTTGAAAAAAATAACTAATAATATGACAACATGCATGACCTGTAGTATATGTCGATGATACTTCTATTTCTACAAAGACAGACAAAGCAGTTTTCATGTACATTACATATTGAAATGTACTCTATTATATACTTACTCAAATGTACTCTATTGTGAACGTCCTCCAGCCAGGAGCTGGTTCTCAGACCTTGCCTTGCCACAAATAGCCATGCCTCTCTCCAAGCTCCTACAAATAGCCACGCCTCTCTTCAAGTCCCTGATATGCTAGAACTCCCACCTCCAAGAAAGAATACTGGATATCTTCATCTTCATCAGAGACTGAAGAGGAAGATGCTGATTTGGTCTCAAGAGACTGATGGATTGAGGGAGGGGTTTCTGCCTCCCTGCTTGTAACAGGGACAGTTGAATAATACATACTGGACTGAAAGCACACCATGGCTCAGTCCCATTTTTTTTTTAATTCTCTCTCACTGTCCTATTCCATTCTCTACAGGC
This sequence comes from Montemys delectorum, assembly GCA_019843815.1. Taxonomy (NCBI): domain Eukaryota; kingdom Metazoa; phylum Chordata; class Mammalia; order Rodentia; family Muridae; genus Montemys; species Montemys delectorum. Next base: position 13,782 of record JADRCD010234625.1, read on the forward strand.
TCCTACCACTCTCCCAGGCAGAGAACCCATTTTTATTTATTTAGCTGCAGGTAGCAACACTCTGTTATATACTTCTTATGTGCTGTGTCTGTAGCATGGGAAAGCATAAAGAAGACTTCTGGACTCCTTTATATTTTAAACCAACATATTAGTTTTAAAAACCAAATCAGAATAGCATTGTTAGAGAGTATAGGGAGACTTTTCTTTGGAACTGTAATTAATTTGCTGATATGTTAAAGGTAAGTTAAAACTATACTGCCTACTTTTATGACTTAAAGTTTTCTGGGTTAGACTTTCAGCCAATAGAAATGTGAACCACATGTAGACTACAGAAATATAGAATAACCACTTTTTAACAATCACTTCAAGAAGAACCTTTCTTTTTTCCTTTCCTTTCCACCCTCCCAGCATTCCCATATACCCACTCCCTCCACTCCCCTTCAACATCATGGCCTCTTTTTATTTGGCTCATTGTTATCACATGCATATATGTGTATGCGTGTACATATAGATTCTGATATATAACCTGTTCCTTCCACAAAATATTGTTGTTTGTGTGTTTTCTGGTTTGACGGTTTAGCCCTGGACAACCAACCTGTGTGGTCTGCTCACTCCCAGCTTTCCTCAGTTGCCTTGGGTTCTTTGTATAGAGATGAGGTCTTTTGGCTTTTTTTCCCTACCTAGTTTGGCATGTCTGGTGACATCAGCTTTGTTCAGCTCATATTTGGGAATTCATATTCTTCTTACTTTATGGGTGTAACTTCTGATGTTACTAGCTTGTTATAGTCTCACAACAAACTTCTTTATCCACTGGTTCTTACAAAATTTCTGCATAATCTTCCACATTCCTTGAACATTTGATATGGCAGTGTTCTATAGATGTATTCCTTGGACCTGGGCTTCCCAACTGCATTTTAATTGGTTGTGGTTTTCTTTAGTAGTCTCCCTCATTTGCAAACAGAAGTTTCCTTAATGAAGGGTGAAGACTATACTTATCAATAGTTATAAAAACAAATGTTTATAGGTTGTTGTTGAGAATTGTGCTGATTTACAAAATTAGAAGTTGTATTGTCTCCTCCAATAACCATGATTTCACTTTCTTTGAGTAGTGAATTAATGTTTCCGGTACCAGACATGGTTTCCCACTTCTTAAGTCTAATAAGGGAGAGCTATTGTTTACTTAGAATGTGCATATGCTGGTTAATGTATGTATTCGCTGGACAGGACTGCCACTTGCCTCCCACTTTAGGGAGCTTGAATGGTGCCTTCTAGTAATACGAATGCTAATTTTCAATGGTAAGACATTCAGTTCAGTTTTAGTCCAGTGTTCCCTGGGCTTCAACATTTATATTTCTTCTTCTAAATATTTTGATTTTAAATCTAAGAATGTTTTAGCTGTACGCACGTCTTTAAACTAACTGCTTACCTAGTGCCTACAGAGACCACATGTCAGAGTGTCAGATGTCCTGGAACTAGAGGTACAGAACATTGCGAGCAGCCATGTGAATGCTGGGAACTGAATTTAGAGCCTCTGGAAGAATATTCAGTATTGTTAAGTGTTGAGCCATCTCTCCAGCTCTGTATTTTTCTTTTAAGAACTAATTTTTAGTTAACTAGCATACTTATTGACTGACAGGTTATGGGATTTTTGTTGGTCTTTGTTGTTTCATTTCCTATTTTATTTTGATTTTTAAATTTGCTGTTCTTTCTATATTTTAGAATTAATCCTGCTTATAAAATACATTTATAAAAAAATTTGTCTTTCTTATAATCTGTCTGATTACTTTGTTGACCATTTCTTCATTTGCATAAATCATTTATTTTTTTAATTTTTCTTTTATATATATGTATATATCTATATCTATATCTATATCTATATCTATCTATTTATAGATATAGATATATAGATATATAGATATATCTCCTGACCACAATTTCATTTCCTTCCTCCATTTTCAGTTCTGTACCTCCCCTCCCCTTCTCTATTCTTCTGCTTCCATTCAGGAAAGGACATTTTAATTTTTTTTTTTTTTTGAATTTCATTTTTCAAACATTGGGCTATTTTGTATTATTCAGAAGGTTCTTTGCTGTGTGTATAGCCTGAAATGGTTTTCTCTATTTGAAGGTTGCAGTGTTTTACACTTTAAGTAAAGATCTTTGATCCATTTTGAATTTATTTTCACTCAAATTCAAAAACACTGATCTAATTTTATTTTTCTGTGGTTAAATGTAAACAATCTATTGAATAAAGTGGTATCTTTCAAGTGTGTTTGTTTTATATTTTACAAAAATATTAAGAGTCTAGCTGTGTTGGTTTATCTCTAAATTTCTATTTTGTTTTTTTCTCTATATCTCTACACTGTAAGATTAATAAATAATATAAAATATGGGATAAGTACATAATAAAATTTTGTCAGCCACAAAAACTTACAAATAGGAGAATGTCAAGAACACATGGGTAGAACTGTAATATACTATGTGAGGCAAATCCAGCTCACTAAAATGAAGACTCCAGGTCATAAGTATTGCATATGTATATTTATGAAGACAGATGTTATAAAACTAGAAAAGGGGAAGACACTTCAAGGAGACATTAGGAAATATAGAAGAAAAAGTGATTGGAAAGTGGAAGGGGCAATAAGAGCAGATAAGGTGCAGGGAAATAGGGAAGAAAAAGAGAAGAAAGGCTGCTTGAATCAAGCATGAGGAAACTTGTAACTGTTTATTATTAAATAAAAATAAATATAACAGTATAGAAATAGTGACATATGAAAGACAAATTTTGACCAATCCGAATTGTCGTGACAGTCTCCTGAGTCTTTAGAAATGAAATCATGTGCATCTTACCCCATTCCAAATGTAACTCCAAAATGGATAAAGCCCGTGTCTAAATACATACATATACACATATATATTAGACAAAAAGTTCAAGGTAAAGGGAAGAAAGTACAAAAATATTAAAAATGTTGATTTTATGAATAGTCAAAATATATCAATATAAAATAATTTATCTCAAATTAAACTGTTAATTATAAAACTGTTAAAATAAACCCATAATTATGAATTAATAATAATTTTATTTCTCATTACTTGAAGTATTAAAAGTTGAAAATGCTTCCTCAGAGACTTAGCTTTATTTCTTTATAGAATATTCTTAAAATACTTAGTAATAGATTTTATTTTTTAAAAGCATATCTATTAATTTAATTTGTATTATATTCTCTCTCTCTTTTTTTTAAATTGTGTTTTATTTACAGTCCAGGCACTATTCCCCTCCCAGTCCACCTTCTGACTGTTGCTCATCACAAACCTCCTCCCCCTTCTCCAAGAGGATGTCCCCACCCCCCACCCTCAACCCACCAGACCTCCCCACTCCCCAAGGCCTCAAGTCTCCTCAGAGTTAGGTGCTTCTTCTCTCAGTGAGGCCAGACTAGGAAATCCTCTGGTGCATGTGTAGAGGCCTCATCACTAACAGCTGGTGTATTCTGCCTCGTTGGTGGCTCAATGTCTGAGTAACAGATTTTGTAAGTATTTGGTTAATTTTGTTTTTTTGTTACTGAGACTATGTAAAAGCCTCAAATATATTTTCAAATCAATAAAGTTTAGCTGCATGATTTTGATAGCCATTATAGTTATCACACGCTTTGAAAGCATCATTCTTCTGAACCCAGGA
>JADRCD010234626.1:0-15429 GCA_019843815.1 Montemys delectorum
GCTCTCCACCACTCCCATGTTTTACTCTCTTCTCGTTACCCACTTTCAGCCTTCATTGGTTTGAGGGTAATCATGTGACCCAAGTTTACATCAAGAAGTTCCTGCGTAAGTCTCCTGGAATATTCTGGTAGGTCTTTCTCTTTATGATAAGATTTAGCCTTAAGATTTAGCAACCATCCTGGAGCCATGAGGCAACAGGCATAAAAATGATGTCTATCTGCTATGGATGCTGGAGCACGAAAATGGAGGTGGGTCCTTGGTTGGTCAACTGCATCAGCCATGAATTAGCTTCTCCCCAGATATCTTGTTACACGAGAAAAACAAGATCTTAATTATAGGCTGGACTTGGAGGCACACACCCTTAATCCCAACACTTGGGGCAGAGGCGGGTAGATTTCCGTGAGTGTAAGGCTAGCCTGGTCTGCATAGCAAGTTCCAGGCCAGCTGGGGCTACATACACGTCTCAGAAAACGTAGTTATTTAATTTACAGTTGTGGAGGTTTTCTTCTAGTTGCAGCCTAATGCTTCATGACAGATACCAATGGGAAGGAAGAGAATATGGTTACTGACCTCTGGCTGACAGGAAAGAAGCAGCACTGATGCCAGCCTTACAAGGTCAGGTGAGTGCCTGCCAAAGCAGGCAGACACTCTAATCTCACAAGCCAGCACTGCCCTGGTCTGCTATCAGTGTGATGGCCAGTGAACAACTACAGTGCACGATTAATGGAGCGTGACCGCTTGCCGAGTGAGGTGTTTCAGAGGCAACCAGAGAGAGCAGGGAGGAACGAAACACCCTTTGCTTGTGGGGAGATGTGTCTCCTTGGCATAATGCACCTAGAAAAAGAAACTATACGCTAAGCATTCCTGGGGCCTTAGGAAACTGGAAGGAAACAAAGAAGAAATTAGGGTTGTTTAGGGTTTGCTCTTTCTCTCGTCGAAGCAAGGAATGAACCAGGAGGAGAGAAAGAGCTGCCGCAGCAGCCAGTACCATTATTGGCTTGAATCTGGAATGGTTCCCATAAACTGTGTTGAAATCTTGGTCCTCAGTAGATGGAACCATCTGGGAGAAGTTAGAAACTTTAGGAGGTGGGGCCTAGCTGCCAGAAAGAGATCACCTAGGGGCGTATCCTTGGAAGTTAGATCTTACCTTGTCCTCCCTTCCTGTCACTCTCTCTGCTTCCTGTCCACCATGAACTGAGAAGTCTCTGCCACGTGATCTTTTTCATCATGGGCCTAGAATCAACTGAGCCAAGGGCTATGTTCTGGACATTTGAAATTGTGAGCCAAAATAAATTCTCCCTCTCTTGATTATATCAGGCATTTCACCATAGTGCCAAAAATCTGACTGATACACCCATGTGGCTCTCACAGTAACTCCCATAAGCAGGGGAGATGGTAAAAGATTCCAAACCCTCTAAAATAGATTACCTAGCACTCACAAGCAAACAAGGAGCACTTTCCAGAACGGACAACAATACAGACTTTTATACCTCTAAAAAGACTATCAGCATCCAAAGTCTTTTCTCCAACCACAGTAGACTGAAACTAGAAACCAGTAATGAAAGCAACAATATACTTCAACACATGTCCTGTGTGTGAGGACATCACAGGAGACATTAAAAAACAGGGTACAAGTGAATGAAAAGTAAAACACAAGATAGCAAAGTCTATGACAAACTGCTAAGGCAGGGCTAATGGTAAGAAAGGAGGAAAGGAGTCACCAGTCTTTCCCAGCAGTAATCCCTGTGGGTTACAACAACGACTGGTCTGGCAAGATATGCCTACGGGTGCAGTAGCGGCCCAAATGTCAAGAAAGTAACAATTTTCTCATTGGCTTTAAGGCCCACTTCACAAGTTGAAACCCATACCTGATCCCATTACTGGGACCAAGGATCTGTAGCTAGACAGATCATAGGCCTTAGGGAAGAACCTGCTTCTATTACTCTGGAAAGTGGACACAGTATCAAACCAACTCCTAATGACCTATTCTTATACCCATAGATTAGAGTGTGTCTCAGCCCTTACTATAGAAACTTCTTTTTTTGCAGTAGATCGCGATGAACTCAGAGACCCACAAGTGGTCATGGTACAGAGAGTAAGAGACTGTGCACATTTGTATCGCTCTCCTCCAACCAAGACTTAGGGATCATGGCGGAGAGACTATGAGAGTCAGAGGTGGCAGATGACTACAATGAGACTGCTGTCTGGACATAGCAGGACAGCTGCTTGTATGACTCCACAGCAACTGAGATAGAGCATGCAAAAGACAAGATTTTTTTTTTTTTTATGTGTATGTGTGTTTTGCCTGCAGTATATCTGTGCATTACATGCATGCCTGGTGTCTGTGGAGGTCAGAGAGGACATCACATATTCTGGAACTGTAGTTACAGAGGTTTGTGAGCCACCATGAGAATGCTCGACCTGAACCTAGGTCTTCTGTAAGAGACACAAGTGCTCTTAACTGCTGAGTCATCTCTCCAGTCCTTTGGATTAATATTTTTAAAAAAATCAGTCAATAGATTGATTATATTATGCTGTCTTAGAGTTTGTATTACTGTGAAGAGACAGCATGATGGAGACAACTCTTATAAAGGACAACATTTGATTGGTGCTCAGTTTCAGAGGCTTAGTCCATTATTGTTATGGCGGGAAATATGGTGGCAAGCAGGCAGACCTGGTGCTGGAGAAGGAGCTGAGAGTTCTACATCTTGATCTGCAGGCAGCAAAAGGAGACTCTTTCACATTGGGCATAGCTTGAGCATATAAGACCTCAAAGCCTGCCTCCACAGGAACACACTTCCCCCAGTGAGGCCACACCTCCTAATATGCACTCCCTATGGGCCAAGCATTCAAACACATGAGTCTATGGAGGTCGTACTTATTCAAACCATCCCATATGCTAATAAAATAAAGAGGGGAAAAAACCCTATATAGTTATCCAGTAGGTTTTATTTAAAAAACAAAACAAAACAAAACAAAATTCAGTATCTTTTCACATATAAAACAAACGACAAACTAGGAATCAGGGAAGAATTTCCTTATCTGGACAAAGTGCTAATACCAAAATAAAACAACAAAAATGAAAAATAACCTCGTAGCTGTCTGCTGTAGTGGCTTGTGCCTATGACTAGAGCATTTTGGGAGGCTGATGTAGGGAGGATCACTACAAATTCAAAACCAGCTGGGGCTATGTAGTGAGTTCCAGGCCAACTTGGAGACTCTGTTTCAAAACAAATAAACAAACAAGCAAACAACTCCCTACCCACACAAAACTCCCTCAAGGTTCTAACTCAGTGGTAAACGGTAGCACACAGTGGTTTGAAGAATGGCACCCTCAGGCTCATACTTTTGAATGCTTAGCCATCAGTGGCACTATTAGAAGGTGTAGTCTTATAGGAGAAAGTGTGTCACTGCGGGTGGGCTTTGAGGTTTCAAAAGCCCAAGCCAGGCCCAGTGGCTCTCCCTGCTGTCTGCTGATCCAGGTGTAGAACTCTCAGCTACTTCTCCAGAATCATGTCTGCCTGAATGCTACCATGGTCTTTGACAGGATGATAATGAACTAAGCCCCTGAAACTGTAAGCTAGCCCCAATGAAATCCTTTCCTTTTTCTTTTTAATTTTTCAAGATAAGGCTTCTCTGTGTAGTCCTGTAGTCCCGGCTGTCCTAGAACTCACCCTGTAGACCAGACTGGCCTCAAACTCACAGAGATCTATTTGCCTCTGCCTCTTGAGTGCTGGGATGAAAGGCGTGTGCCACCACTGCCTGGTTTAAATGCCTTTTTTTTTTTTTTTTTTAAATAAGACGTGCTGTGGTCTTGGTGTCTCTTCACAGCAACAGAACACTAAGACACATACTTTGCTACCAAGAGCAGAAACAAATATATCTGGTCTTATCCATTATCTACAATACTGTATTGGAGACATGCTGAAGACCAGAGGCCTTTTAGGAGGTTAGGATTCTGTGGACAAACCCGTGCTATGACGGCCAAGGAAAGATGTAGCATCAGACACAAGGGCGGAGAAGGACAAGCAACAAGTGGGGACAAGCTGTGATGGAGGTAGGAAAGCTTCACAGTGAAGGCATTTAAGCAGAATCTGGAAAAAGTGAATAAAACTCTGTGAGATGGGCAGAGGCAAGGGCAAGCACACTACGGTAGAGGCATGAAAGAAGTTAGTGTACTTGGGAACAGTTAGTAATTTATTAGTGTCTCTGGAATGGAGACTAGAAGAAGCTCAGAGAAAGATGAAACAAGGAAAGTAGACCAGGCTGGACTACAGGAGGCCCAGTGACCTCATGCCTTGGTGCTTACTCCCCTCCTGACCTTGAGAGTCTAGCCTCTAGCCTCATTCTGTTTTTCTTCAAAGCTCTTGACCTGCCATCACCCCATGCTGGGCTTGCGATCTTGGTCTTGACTCTTTGCCTATATAGCCAAGGACTTTCTGTTTCTCCACCCATTCACAGCCCAACCAGCTCATAGCCTGTGTGCTCAGACTGGACACATCCTGGCTGGAATTCTGTCACTTCTATGGCCAGTTGGGGCAGACATGGACTGGAAACTCAGGAATGTGTCTCTAGAGACGCTGACATTTTACGTAGGAAACTGAAAGAGCTAGGTGGTGTTTTCATTTCTTTTTCTAGTTCACACAGAGCTAACTTTGAGAGAAATGAGGATGTGGAAAGTGAGTCACTGGCTGCATAACTGGGACTCCACAGTAGGGGCCAGTAATTGAAACAACATTTTCCTGGCAATGGAGGGATCCATCTCAGAAAGACTTGGAAAAATTAATTTTATTTTCTTCTATATATCTTTATCCCCTACCACATTTTATGAAATTGTTATTCAAACAGAAAAAAATGTGAAAGCACTCAAAAACAGAATAACGAGTTAAGGAAGTTGGCGAAAGGAGAAAGGCAATAATGGATCCAGGATTAGAAAAGCCATCAGAAATGCTAGAGACCCTATGGTTTTTAACATACAGTTTGGGAGCAGCTGCCTCGTGGATGTTCCTGAGTAACAAGTATGTTTCAGAGACTACCTGCGACAGCTTGCCAACAAACCCCTAGCAATTGTAGAGTGTTTTAACATTTGGGACTTGGAACAAGTTTCCTGGGCTCAGTCCTGGCTCTACCATTTCCTCATCTGCAAGACAGAGATGGTTCTTATTTAATAGGATTGTTAAGGTAATAAACCAATCTGATAGCTATAAAGTACTTGGAACTGTGCTAAGCACAAAGTCAATATCATAAAATATTAAGTTTCTAAAATTATCCAGGCATAATAGTGCACATGTTTGATCCCAGAATTCAAGAGGAAGAGGCAGGTGGATCTCTGTGAATCCAAGGCCAGGTTGGTCTACATAGTGAGTTCTGGGCCAGCTAGAGTTATGTAGTGAGATCTCTGTCTTTTTTTTTTTTTTTAATTAAGATGTGTTTAATTATTAGTTGCTTCTTATTTTGCTACATTAAAAATAATTGAGTAATTTTTAGATACAGGTCTATAAAAGCATCAAAGGACTATAAGGACACAGACTGTTGTGACCTGAACTAATCTAAGAGTGAAATTCGTGAGACTGGTAGGTGTGTAGTGATTTTCCCTGTGAGTAAAACCTTCCATCTTGGAGAGAAAAAGCTCCTGAAGACACAAGATGTCAGAGAGAAGGTGAGACAACAGGATGTTCTAAGGGAGATGAAACACTCATCCTTTAGAGATGCTCCTTAAGCTCAAGAAGTAAACAATTCAAAGCCTTCAGGAAGTCCCTGAAACTGACCAGACTTACTAGGCCCCTTTCTCTCAATCCCATAAGCTATAAGGACTTCTGAGAGATACCCTCAGGCACAGGTGCTTAGGAGAACTGCTTACAAGAGGCCCAGAACAAGCAAGGTGCCTGGAGGAGGCACAGACCAACTCAGTTACCTGTAAAGAACACCCTCCCCTGCCTACCCTGTCCAGCTGCCTGCAGCTATGCATTGTGTTCCAGGTTTCAGACTTTGTGAGCCGTCACCCATGCTGGGGTAGGTTTTTGGTGGTGTAGTTGTCTTTGAGTCAGTTCTGCTCCTGTAAGTCACCCCTTGCCCATACTCTTGGAAGTAATTCCAGTAGAACTTATTGGTTCACCAAACTGGACTTTAGAGGTGCCTCTACTTTGGTCTGTCATCAGTCTCCTATATAGAATGGAGAGATGTTTGTTTTTGTCTCCAAGGACTATTATCACATTACATAAAGATAGAGAATACTATCTATCAGAAAGACTGGGTAAAGCTCTTCTGCTGAAAGTCTGATACCCAAATATAACAAATAATCTCCAAGAAAGACAGAAAAGGAGCGAATTTCAGAAAAACAAAATAAAACAAAACAAAAAACCAGGGAATGGAAAGTCCACTTCTGACTGCAGTTGACTAAGGCTTAAAGCATGTGCAAAGTGTAGTTGGAAAAGTTACATAACTTTTACAGCCTAGGAACCTGATGGCTTGATACCAATGTCAAGGATCTGATCATTGCCGCACGTGTCTTGTCCAGAAAGCTGCTCCAAATGAGGAGGTGGAGGAGCGGGAGCTGTGAGCAAACTCACCTATACTTTGACTTGTGGGGAAGCTTGTGTAAGTGAAAACACAGAGTAAACTAACTGGCTGGGGCAAATTAGAGACTGTGCTCTGTGTGTAGTCAGGTGAGAGCTCGTGATAACAGGGACTTCTGCATCTGGAGATCACTGCAGGCTGCTTATCGCCTCCAGGATAGTCAGAGAAGCTAGTGTACAGAAACCATTTGCAGTGAAGTCTTGTGGAGGACAGGAGCAAGCACATGGAGATGAGAGAAGGGGCAGCATGAATGAAAGAGCATAAAAGATGGGGAGTATTTCATGCTCTTCATTCATTTGGTTGGAATCTATCTTATGTGAAGGGAATAATGGGAGACAAAGCTGGCCCTTGGATACTGACAAAGGAGTATAGATTTAACGCTACAATTATAGTCTCTAGAGGAGAAAGATTCCAGAGAGAGGTGGGAATTAGGATAGCTGCATTCCCCCTGAGGGCATATGTTGAGTTTGAGTGGTAGGGAATGGTAGTAATCATAGTGGTGGAGCTCAGAATCTAGGATTCCTATCTGCTAATGATCAGAGTTGAGACCTTTTAGGGCGAGGGAGACAACACATAGCACACCAGATTTGTCCCTGAAAGCTCTCGAAGATAGACTGAGCTTTAGCAGGACGGCTGCCCAGCTGTGACTCAGCATGGTACCCATGGTATCCAAGTACTCTCTCTGCCCTGTGCAGGAAAGGGTGAGCCCTCTGACCAACTGAAGCCTCTATAATACACTTATACACAAGGTGAGGCTTTTATTAGATATTGTTAGGTTAAAAAAAAAGTCATGTCAGGACTGTATGTTTGAAAACCGAAAGACAAAAGAAAGAATGAAACAAATGCACCTGATTAAGGCTTAACTGTAAAGAATCTTAAATGCTTAAAACTCCATGTGTTTGCTTGTATGAGTGTATGTGTGAGTGTGTTTGTGTGTCTGTGTGAGTTGTGTGCATTTGGTGTTTGTGTGTATGTGTATGTGAGTCTGTGTGTGTGAGGGAGAGAGAAAGAAAGAGAGAGAGGAGAGAGAGAGAGAGAGAGAAGGGGCGGGGGGGGGGAGATAGATTGCAAGTATAGATTCTCCCCTCCATAGAGGTCCCAGGGATCAAACTCAGGTCATTAGGCTTGAACTGACCCCTGCAAGTTGTCCTCTAATCTTTACATTTGTGAGTGAGCTCTCACACATAGACACATACAACAAACAAACAAACAAACAAACAAATGTAATGATAGCGAAAGGAAACAAGAAGACCCAGGCAAGGTGAGATACACCTTTAATCTCAGCCCTCAGGAAGCAGAAGCAGGTGGATCACTGTGAGTTGGAGGCCAGTTTGGTCTATAAAGCAAGCTACAGACAGGAAGGCCAGGACTGTGTAGACTCTGTCTAAAAAAACAAAACAAAACAAACAAACAAACAAAAAAAACAAAAAAGGAAAGAAGAAACCAGAAAGAAACAAATGGCAATTGTAAATAGTAACCAACAACTCTGTGTAAACCACGTGCCAGGTATGTGCCAGGTTTACTTACACCTGCAATTCTAAGCACTCAGAAATATGCAAGGCACATTTTATAGTTTCGGTTAGATTTGACAGAGACAAGAGTTACTAGCACGTCTCAGATGTGCGTCTTTTCTTTCTCCCCTGCTGTACCACTCATAGAAGCATTGAGCGCTAGCCTTGAATATTTTACACAAGATCTGGAAATGCTGTGAATCATGTCAGAGAAGCTAAGTCAATTTAGACTCTGTGGCTGAGTGGGAGGAGGAAGGCAAAGAGCAGGGCTCAGAGGATGTGGTGAGAGTGAGTGTATATGCACGCATGTGTGTAAAAGACCTTAGGGACAGCAGCTTCGAGTTACAGATAATTACTGAGTGAAGGAGAAAGATCTACTCATTTCTATGCCGTTGTAGTTCTAAGAGGGATCTTCTTTGGTGGTTTTTTTAAATGCAAATTAATTAATTAAAATTTACTTTTGGGTCACTGAATGTTTTTAAATATGTCATCCCGCAGAGACTAAACTGCAGGGGCCACTGTGTTTGTTAGAGTTCTGAATACATGAATACAACACAGTTAGAGATGTGAGTATGTTGCTTAATTTCACAGTCAGGAAACAATAAAGGGGCAGACTGAGGGCTAACAAGTTCCAAAGCACAGGCTTTCCTTGAGCAAGAGGGACATTTTCATCAGAATATCTTAGAAAACTGCCCGGGCCACTCCAAAGTAGAAGCAATAGGGCCAGGAGAGATGGCTCAGCAACTCAAAAGCATCTGTACATAATCAGAGGACTGGCGTTTGGATCCCAGCACCCGCACAAGCCAGACATCCCTACAAGGGTCTATGACCCTAACTCTGAGGGATGTGGAGGCAGGTGCATGATGACAGCTTCTGGCTTCCAATCTAGTCTAGAATTCACAAACTTCAGGTTCAGGAAGAGATCCTGCCTCAAAGAAAAAGGCAGAGAGAGATAGAGGACACCTGATCCTCTTTTTTTGTGTTCTCTTCCCTCCCATTCTTATACACTCACATAGACACACACACATGCATACACACACACATGCATACACACACACATGCATACATACACACACATGCATACACACACATGCATACACACACACACACACACACACACACACACACACAAATCTTAAAATACAGGTAACAAAACGGGAAATTTCTTTTATGAGCCAAAATTTGACTAAAGCTGAGAACTTGGTTAGGAAAGTGGGGAAGTGGTAGAAATACCAGGAAAAGGCAAGTGTGTCATTTTGGATTTTAGAATAAATTAAATTTACATCCCAGTCTTTAAATCAAAGCATAGGACATATACTTTTAAAAATGATTTGAAATATGCTTTTCTCTAAAGAAGGAATAGAATACATAAGATCTGATGAAAAAGACAACTAGGAAGGGCTCAGTAAGGAAGACTGTTGAGCTGAGTCTTTCAGGTTAGGGCAGGATTTGAACACATGGAGATAAGAGAAGAGACAGCATGAGCAGAGGGGAAATTAATGCTTTTCATTCATTTGGTTGCATGGTATGGTGTGTGAAGAGAATAATGGGAGATAAAACTGGACTTTGAATATAGACTATGTGTCTGTATTCATATATAGATGTGTGTGTGTGTGTGTGTGTGTGTGTGTGTGTGTGTATGTGTGTTGCTAGGGATCAAATCTAAGGCTTCATACACATACCAGGCAACTTCTCTATCACTGAACTACACCACCAGCTGAAGACACAAAATTTTTTGAAGCTGTAGATGGCAGACTCACTGCCATGCTTCAAGGTCAGTTCAGGGGCTTTGCTATAAGCCAGGCCAAGGAAGGGAGACATGGAAAGCATCCCAACTTGTGAAGAAGTGAGTGCAGTATTAAAGCACAAGTAAAACAGGGCTTGATTAGCACAGTGAAGATCCAGGGAACAATAGTGATGGACGGATCCGGCAAGTGAGGTTCATTGAATGAGTGGGTGTAGGCACATGAGAAACTGTGATGTCAGGACTGCCCCAAGAAGGCAGTGAGGCTGGGCGTGATGGTGCATGCCTTTAGACCCAGCATTATGTAGGCAAAGATAGGTATATTTCTGTGAGCTCGAGGCCAGCCTGGTCTACATAGTAAGTTCTAAGCCATCCAGAGTTATAGAGTGAGTTTGTGTCTAAAAATAAACAGTGAGAGAAAGGAAGAAAGGAAGAAAGGAAGAAAGGAAGAAAGGAAGGAAGGAAGAAAGAAAGAGAGGAAGAAAGAAAGAAAGAAAGAAAGAAAGAAAGAAAGAAAGAAAGATTAACGTAGTCTCACCATGTAGGTAAAATGGAGCTGGGAAAAGGGAGTTAGGAGTTTATGAAAAAAAATTTTTTTTTTGAAAAGCATTGGGAACAGGAAACAAGGACAACTCCAGTTTAGGAGATGAAAACTGATGTGGCCCCGGGTGAGTTGAGTGTAAAGGACACCATGGCTGAAAGTGGCTGAGGTTTCAAGCCTGGATGACTTAGACAATAGTGGGGCTGCTATTAACAGAAAGACAGAAATTAGAACAGAAGTTGGCTGTGAGGAACACCAGTGTGGGAAGGTGGGGGCACAGAGAGTTACATGGGGACCTGAGGAGGCACCGGATGTGAAAAAAATAAACAAAATGTAAAAATCTGAAACCAAAGATGGAGGCAAAGTTCAGCACACACAGGGCTATGGAGATGGATCAGCAATTAGGAGCTCTCTGTGCTCTTTAAAGGATCTAAGTTCGGTTCCAGCAACCATGTTAGCCAGGTCATAACTGCCTGAAACTCTGGCCTTGGTGGGCACCCATAACAAGCAGTGTACACTCATATAGATACATGCACATACAGGCTAATAAAAATACAGATCTAAAAAAAACAAGGTTCAGGCAACTTGTGAAAACAGGATCCATAACAAGCAGTGTACACTCATATAGATACATGCACATACAGGCTAATAAAAATACAGATCTAAAAAAAACAAGGTTCAGGCAACTTGTGAAAACAGGATCAGGCAGATTTAAGCTAAATAATAAATCTTGTCACATAGTAGGTATAAAAATATTTCTTGTTGAATGAATGACTTGAAGCTTGTGAAAAATTTGTCTCTCTCTCTCTCTCTCTCTCATGCTGCCGTTTGGGATTTATGCCACTCAGAGAAGGTGTCATTCAAATAGCATGGATGCAGAAAACTGATTTGCCCCTCCTCCCAGTAGGAGAGCAGTCTTTAAGGCAGTGCTGGGACAATCAGGTCTGAGAAAACGGTGGCACAAGGTCCCTGGGACCCACCTGTCAAAAGGAGAGAGAGAACCAACTCCTGAAGACTGTCCCTAACTCCCATACATGACATAGCAGGGTCACCTCCTACTTCACACACACACACACACACACACACACACACATGTAAAAGGAGAACAGGGAGCAATTATGAATGGCCAGACTCTATTCTAGCCCAGTGAAATACAGAAGCCTACAGCATGAGCAAAGGGAGGATCAAAAGCATGTCCAAAGGCAACATAGGGAGGGAAAGGTTTGTTTCGTCTGTCTGTCTGTCATCAGAGGAAGCCAAGTCCGGATCTCAAGGCGTGAACTTGGAGAAAGGAACTAGAGCAGAGAGCACAGAAGAAGCCCTCTAATGGCTTGCTCAGACTACTACTTTAAAAAAAAAAAATGAAACTCAGGACTACCTATGTAGTTTTTAAACAGAACCTCAATTGTTTGATTTTACTAATGAAGTCTCAGGAGCCAGACATTGAGGTGAAAGCTTGCTAGCTCAGAGAGGCAGAGAAAGCACCCAGCTGACCTCCCTCCTCAGCCCACATCCCAGAAGAACCTCTCTCTCACCCTATCTCAGAAAACCTCCTTCAAACAGAGTATCTATCCCTTCTACTTCCTGTGCATCTATCTGTCCTCCTGAGTTCCTCTTATGGTCTATGTTTTTTTTTTTTTTTTTCTTAATAATCCTATGTTCACTTCCTGTCAACTGGTTGCTTGCTCCTCCTTTTGACCTATGGTTGACTTTATTTAATCCATTTACAGTATCCAATCAGAAAGCTCTTGGATTAGAGGCGTGTGCTAGGGCTGAGTCACACTACAACTAAAATCAGGTTTTTCCAGTAAATAACAATCTCTGGGTTCACCTCGAGATCAAATATCCTGCAATACACCTGCCCAGGGGGAGGTATCATCCATAATAAGATGGGCCCTCCCACATTAAGAAAATGCCCTGTAGACTTGCCTACCAACCAGTCTTATGGAAGCATTTTCTCAGTTGAGAGTCCCTTCTCAGATACCTTTAGCTTGTGTCAAGTTGACAAAAAGCCAACGAGGACAGCCTTTCATCTATTTAGGACATTAAATCATTTCTAATTTTCTACCACTGTAAATAACACTGAGATGAACGTCTTGTTTGTATATATTGTTTGTGTATATCTTTACCTCATCGTCTTGGACTATAATCCTGGCAAGAGTGTTGAAGGATGTATATTTTCAGGAAAAAGTGTTAAAATGCTAATGTCTAAAATATCACATACTAGCCAGGTGTAGTGGTGCACGCCTTTAATCCTAGTACTCAGTAAGTAGAAACAGGCGTATCTTAGTGAGTTTGGGGCCAGCCTGGTCTACAAAGTGAGTTCCAGAACAGCCAGGGCTACATAATTGAGAGACTTTGTCTCAAAAACCAAAACCAAAACAAACAACAGAAGAATCCTCTACTACAAGCATTGAGCCAAGTGTAGTAGAACCCTGTCCATAATATCGCTGCTGGGAAAGCACAAAGGTTCTCCTCGGCTGCAGAGCAAGCTTAAGATTAGCCCGGCCTACATGAGATCCTGCCTTTATTTAAAACAAACAAACAAACAAACAAAAATGGTATTAAAAGCAGGACCAGGGACGCTGAGATAGGAAAGTCTTGAATTCAAGGCTTGTTTGGGCTGCAGATTAAGTTTAAGTCCCTGGGTAACTTAAAATGAGACCTGTCTCAGACTAAATACATAAACAAACAAACAAATGGAAGTCTAGGGATATAGAATCAGGGTAGAGTGTTTGACTAGCATTATGTGAGATCCTGGGTTCAACCTCCAATATGTCAAAAAGAAAAGAAAAGGGACTGAAGGCACTGGGAGAAATGCTTGCTGAGTGATGAGCCATCCCAGAGACTCTGAGGAAGTGGGTGGAGAACTTAGTAAACTGAGCTGAGGGGCAGTCACAGAACTGATTGATCTGTTGTCTCCACTCTGCAAAGAGGAGTGGCCCGTTCTTCAGACCAGAAACAGGAACTCAGTGGGCGGACACCAAAAGAAACAGGAAAAGAAGCCTGCTTCTGACAGTGAAAGACACGGCTATTCTGCTGCCCTTTCCTTTGTGCCAGTCACTCATGAGTGACACATGTCTGTCTGTCACTCTGGTCAAACCATTGTTTTCTTTCAGCTGTATTTTATTTTTAGCTATCGAAGTGTGGGTCTGTGCAGGTGAGAGCAGGTTCCTGTGCAGGGCAGAGGCATTGGCTCTCCCCGGAGTTACAGGTGGTGAGCAGGCCACGTGGGTGCTGGGAACTGAACTCAGGTCCTCTGGAAGAGCAGCATGTGCTCTTAAATTCTGTGCCACCTCTCCAGCACTAGGTCAAGCATGCCTTCAGTATTTTGTCCTTGGATTCTCTTTTCACTTATCTTATTTCGATTTAAGTGTTACATTAATTTTTTCTTTTTCTTTTCTTTTTCCTTTTTTTTTTTTTAAGGTTTTCGAGACAGAATCTCATGCTATATATAGTTCTGGCTGGCCCAACATTTGCAATGTAGACCGCGCTAGTCTTGAACTCGTAGCGATCAGCCTGTCTCTGTTTTCTAAGTGCTGGAAATAAAGACAAGTACTACCACATCTGGCTTCTTTCCTTTCCTTTTTTTTTTTTTTTAAAATTATGTGTATGCATGTAGGTCTGAATGTGTATGTGTTAGTGGAGACCAGACAAAAGGATCAGATCCCCTGGAACTAGAATCACAGGAGGTTGTGAGCCTTCTGATGTGGACAAGGGGAAGTAAAGCTGGGTCCTCTGCAAGAACAGTAAGCTCTCTTAATGGCAAAGTTGCTCCTCTAGCTCCTCATTGGTTTTCCTTTTACAAGTAGTTATTGTTAGTCTGAGTGGGTGTTCATGCCACAGTGCATGTGTAGGATCAGAGGATAACCGTGTGGAGTTGGGCAAACCACATTAGTTTCCGTGCATGAGTTTCTGTTTTGTTTTGTTTTAATTTGCTTCTGTTCCAAGGGTTGACATCTTGATGTTCAAATCGGATGCCAAGCACCTGTTGGATACATCATCTACCTCACCCCCTTCACATCTCATTCTTCACTGAGCTCTAATTGATTATATATGCCTACAAATAGTTCTCTGTTGTATTTTTCTAACCATGACTTCCAATACTCTTAGTCTATTATATATATATATGTATGTGTATGTATATGTATATTTCTGTGTCCTCCATTACTGATATATCCATTACATCATTGCTGAATGCATATCTAGGGCTTAACGAAATGATTGGTCTGTGTCTGGACCAGAGACTGTTCCTTCAGTGACCTTTGATAACCAGTACAGCGTTAGAAGGCTCTGGGGCTTAGAGTGTTCATTGTTATTCTTGTGTGTGTATGTACAATGTTTGTTTGTGAGTGTGTGTGTGTGTGTGTATGTGTGTGTGTGTATGTGTGTGTGTACAAGTGTGCCATTGTGCATGAGTGGAGGCCAGAGGACAATTTCCACTGTTTGCATTCTCCACTGTGGATACCGGGGTTTGAACTTAGATCATCAAGCTTGTGTGGCAAGCGCTTTTACCACCCAAGTCTGAAAGGCAGTATATTTTAAAGTATCATTAATTCTGTTTAAAGGTTATAAAATACAGCGCTATGGCTGAGTTCAGGAAGCGTTCTGAGTACAAGCTGAGTAGCCTCACGTTGCTTTTTCATCTAGGCCGGTGACTGCTACCTCTAAACTGACTTTTTACCTGACACTTAGAGATAAGATATGAATTTTTGGACTTCCTAGCCATGGTGTCAATAAGAGCAGCCCCTGGGCCCAGTGAAGTGACATGATCGGTAAAGATGATTGCTGGCAAACCTGGCAACCTGAGTTCAATCTCCAGGGCCCTATGACCAGAGGGTAGAACTGACTCCCAAAAGGTGTCCTCTGATCTCTGCGCATGTGCCAGGGCACTTGTGCATCATCCCCCTACACATATGCACACAAAACAAATAGATCGAGTATATAAAACAGTAGCATTGGTATGGAGCGGGGAGGTTCTTTTGTACCATACTTGATCAGTTGGTCAGTTTGTTATAGGCTAATGCCCGAAAAGCCACCTGGTCGAGTGTACTGAT
>JADRCD010234627.1:0-2500 GCA_019843815.1 Montemys delectorum
CTCAGAAGAGGGCATCAGATCCCCTGGGACTGGAGTGATAGATGGTTGTGAACTGCCATGTGGGTGCTGGGAATCAAACCATGTCCTTTTGCAAGAGCAGACAGTGCTTTAACCACTGAGCCATCTCTTCAGCCCCCATAATGGATTAAAAAAAGAAAAAGAAATAAAAAAAAACCCCAATGTTTATTCCGTATCAAATACATGGAAATATGGCAAGCAGAGATTTTCTGGAGGATGCTAGATTTATAAATATACTTTATGTGTGTAATTATACTCTGTGGTCATTCTATGTTTATGTTTAATTACATCCTGTTTAGTTGTTCTTACACTCTATCATTCAATCTACCTATATAGTTATGTTTTTAATTACTAACATTTAAAATGGGAGTCTGCAAATGTAGAAACCTGGATTTCACATGAGCATGCACAGAGGATTGTAATTTGATCCAGCAGACACCGAAGAGATTGACCCTCCTCCCCCTACTACCTCTGAAGATCGGGTTGACACATGGTGGCAGGTCACCACCGTGGGAAAACAGGACAAGGACTTGGAGTTAGGGCACTGCATGAGGGGAACAGAGACCCAGATTAGAAAGAGGCAGCTATGAAAAAACATGGCAAATGGTATTCTAGACAGCAGGGACAGCAGGCAACACCCTTCAGGGAGATGAGCTGTGTGTGCTGAGACCAGCCTTAGCTGACAGGGAAAGACCTTTTCCCCCCGGAGAGAGGCTTTTGGTGTCCCTGTAGCAGAGTCCAAAGAGCATTCCCTAAGGGAGGATGCTGACCACATAGACTGGGAAGGGGGAGAGATTGATTAGAGACATAAACGCCTTGAGTGCTGGCGTTCATCTTCTTTCTTCTTTCTACCACATTCCTCAAACTGACTTGATAGAGGGTTGATGGGAACATTAAATACACATGAAAAATGAATCCCGAAGAACTGGCTTATAATTGTGATGTAGAGTAAAACCTTCCCTCTGCTCCTCCTATTTGTTCTGTTTTGTTACCCCCTCTCCTTCTGTTTCTTCTTTCCTCTCTCCTCTTCCTTTCTCTCTGCCTGCCCCACACCATTATTTCCAGTCCCTCAAGCCGTGTTACTGCGGGAGTCTGAGACAGCCTCGTGACTGACTGTGATTTGAAGACAGCCATAGGTTGTTTCCCCTCGCCCCCCCCCCCCCAAAGAACGAGGCTGTCTCACTCTTATGAAACTTTGAGCACCATGGGTTATCCTGCCCTGTAGGGTGTTTAGGGACCTGTGGGCTGAGTCTTATTAACACCGCACGCATTTAATTAAAAAAAAAAAACACAACCCTGGCAATATTAGCATTTGGGGAAATTATGGAAAACATCTGTATTTCTGACTTATCTTTTCAAAAGTGGGACACCTGAATCAGCAGAATGTCGAACAGCTATCATATCAGCACTTCGGAGGCAGAGGCGGAGGCAGGAGATTTTGAGTTCATAGTCAGCCCGGTCCACCAAGGGAGGCCTTGCCTTCGTAGAACAAAGATGAACGAGGGAGTTCATCCCTGTGCGGGAAGATTACCCGACTCTCAGCGTTCCTTAGATGCCTGTGGTCCTGTGTCTAGGGTTGGGGCCCCTGGGAGGTTTCCCCTTCCATGTTGCCATGTCTATTGCTATTGTGCCTGTGCAGGCCTTGTTTGCACAGCCATACTATAGAGATACTGTGGTTGGAGCTTCCCGGTCACTTCTAGGAGACACAACCTCACAGCAGATGTTCCTGGTGCTCTGGCTTTAGGAAATTTCCTATTTCTCTTCTGAGATGTTCCCTGAGCCCTAAGCTACTGTAGGAGTTGATATGGCACCCCAAGGCCATTTGTTCTATGCATTTGGGCCGGTTGTAGTCATCTGTAATGATCTCCATCTGATGCAGAGAGAAGTTTCTTTAAAGTTTCTTCAAAGCTTCACTTTATCAAACGGGAAAATGGAAGAACTGGTGATTCCCGGTGAGCCTTCCCACAGTGTGACCTAAAGAGGCTGGCTGTCACGGCTTGCTTGTACCTCCTGCTCCAGCGCTGAGTTGAGCGTCACTTGGTGTAGACTGATCTGGTCTCTGTCTTGGCTCTCATATACAGCTGCCTGATTTGTTAAGCATCTGGAATGTCTTCCTTCTCGAGACTTGCCTGGGCCCACACTACTTCCCCATGGAGTTAGCCTTGTCCCTGACTTCTGTGTGCAGACGGATTTTATTCAGGTAGTCAGAGGACACTGGGAAGAGCGCGGGGGCTGTGTCCTGTCTCAAAGTTCATACCAACATTATGGTAACTCTATTATTCTGGCTCAAGCCTCTTGTCCCATCTCCTTTGCATGGGCTTGGTTTTTTTTGTTTGTTTGTTTTTGTTTTTTGTTTTTGTTTTTTGGGGATGGGGTGGGGTGGGGGGGACTCCATACCTTCACTGGCCAGCCTTTCTGCCCAGAAGTGGCCATAGCCTTGTTCATTAGAGATGGTAGGAAGGTCACTGTGTCCATGTGGCTT
>JADRCD010234627.1:7500-12248 GCA_019843815.1 Montemys delectorum
TGGCCTCAAATACAGAGATCCCCCTGCCTCTGTCTCCCAAACTGAGCTAAGAGCCATGTACCATCCTGTAGGGGTGAACTGGTTAAACCATTCTGGCCCCCCGGTGGGTAGTGCTTAAGCTGCACCCTACTCAAGAGCATTCTGGATTCTTGAATGAAAACTCCAGATAATTTTGATATGCCTTGACTAGCTCAATGGTGGGGCACTTCTAAACCTCCTGGGGGCTAGCACATATTCCCTGGGGCTAGCGCACACTCCCCTCCAGTATTCCTGCTTAACAGCTTCTAAATCTATATTTTATCTTTGCTGCTCATAGGGCCGATTTTCCTTTCTACCTACGTTGCTGGATGATTTTTTTTTCCTGCAGCTCTTAAATCTGATCCCTCTGCCTCTGAGTCCTGACGACTCTCCTCTCTCTCCTCTCTCCCTTGGTCCCTTGGCTGCACAATCTAAAAGTCCTGCCTCTATCTCCTTGCCCAGCCGTTGGCCGTACAGCAATTCTTTATTACCAGTTGAAGCCAGCTGGGGGCAGGAAGCCTCAGGTCTGGAAATGTGGCTTTTGGGGGATGAAATAAGACAAAGCATTAGAACCAATTCCCAACACCATCCCGCCCACTTCTAGCACAGCTTCTGTGTTACACTCATTTTGAACCATCTGAACCTACCAGTGAGGTAGGAACTTATTTCTACCAGTGAGGTAGGAACTTATTTCTTCCCGGACACCCAATGACTTCAATACCTGTGGTGAATAAATCTTTGATTTAAAATGCCATTTTTATCATAAGCCAACTTTCTATATCCAGTGGAGTCACCTGTGGCCCCTCCTCCTCCTGAACATCTGCCTATTTGTGTGGCACCCAGCACCTCTCACTGCAACCTTCCTGCTCCTCCCCAGCTCCTCTCAAGACTTCTGCCGCCCTCAGCTGTGTAGCTGAGCAGCATCTCTGATCCCTCCCTTTACCCTCTCCAGGTCCTCTTATTTATTCTTGGCTATGGTTATTCTTGTTTTTGTTTTTTTTTTTTTTAAATTTTTTTTATTTTTATGTTTCTGTATGGGAAGTGGCGTGTGTGTGTGTGTGTGTGTGTGTGTGTGTGTGTGTGTGTGTGCTCTCATGGAGGACTTTGCATGTCTTCTTTATTCTCTCATGTTTTGGCTAACTAGCTGGTCTGAGAGCTCCCAGGGTCCCGTCTCTGCCCTCTCCATACTGGGATTACCCCTCTAATTTACCAAGCATTAACTACCGCACCTGGCTTCGGATGGGTCTCAGGGATAGAATAACTACTCAGTCATACCCACGCGGCAGTCAATTTGCCAACTGAGCCACGTCCCCAAGCCCTCTAGCAGGAATTTCACTTTTCCACTTTACAAATAAGGGAAAGATGTGCTATCTTGCAGGATACTGTCAGAAGACACGGGGGAGTGTTTGTCAAGCACCTCTGTGATGCCCAGAGAGACATTGGGGTTAGCAGCTACCTCTTGTAAAGTCATTTGAAACCTTGTTTCATTCTGTGGTCCAATTATATAAGATGTTGCCTGTAAAGCCACTCCAGGAAACATCCAGATAATAGGTGTTTGTATCTTTCCTTTCCACTAATGGGCAGCTGCCCTGTACAGACAGACACGGGGCTTTTGTTTTCCTGAGTTAGGAGGCGCCCCTCCCTATTTGGCCTGTCCTATCCAATTAAGAAACTAGCCATTGATTTCTAATTTAAAGTGCTGGTTTTTGTTTAACGGGGAGTTTGTATTGAATTTTCCTAATGCCTTTGGCCAGGTCCGTGGGCATCATGACAATTTCACTCTTCTTCTGTTTTCAGATACTCCGGTGACAGCTCCAGTCTTCAGTTCCTGCCTCTCTAATTGTGATTTAAAACTTTTCCGCCTTTTCTCTGCAGGGTTTGCGGTCTTGGCTTCTGCTTCTCATTACTGGCCCTTGGAAAATGTGGATGGGATCCTTGAGCTTCAGGACACCACTGGAGGTAGATACAAGGAGATGGGAATGCCTGCAGGCATGGGGATAGTGTCTTCCAGGGGCTTAGGACGGTGGTACTCCCTCTAGGTACTGGGATAGCCCCTAGTCTGGGGTTGGGGAGCCTGGAGAGAGGGACTCTCTAGATGTCCCAGGACACATTGGAGCTGGGGTGATTGAGATGGGTGAGCACTCTGTGGTTCACTGATGGTCACTGCCAAGTGTTTTATGAGACCATTTCGACATTATGACAGAAGGGCAGGGTTTCCTAAACCTCAATTAATATGGAACCTCTTGCTGTGGTGTGAGTCTGGGTGCGCATCTGGGAGTACACAGAGCTGACTTGCCACTACAAGCTGGTGTGAGGCAGGATGAACTTTGACACACTCTCTTGCTTTAAGGTCACAGAGCAAGGTGTCCCCTGTCTACCAGTCACCTAACCACACACCAGCTAGCATCTTCTAAGATGATCTTCCTGGTGCTAGGTCCACAGGAGGCCTCAGAGTCTCTGTCTTGATGAACTTAGACAACAATACTGGAGAGACCCGGGACAGCTATGGGTATATCCATTTCACGGAGAACTCCTTTTTAAAGAGTATTGATTCAGAATGATTTTTGGAAGTTTCCACTTTATTTTTTTATATAGGTGTTGCTCTTAAGAATGTCAAATGTGGACACACACACACACGCACACGGACACACACACACTGCCATTGTTCTGTAGATACACAAGTTCCTATGCAAAGTCATTCAAAACACTGCTGGCGGCCACGTTACCCACTCCCGATCCTCTTCCTCACTGGAGTGATTTATGTGCAGTGGGAAAGTAGAGGCAGAAGGTTCTAAGGTGTCTCCCTAAAACTTTGGAGCCCAGAGCCTAGTGAGATAGTTCAATGAACAAAGGTGCTTGCTGCCAAGTTTCATGACTTGAGGTCAATCCCAGGGACCTACGCAGTAAAAGAAATGGATCCTGAAGATTATCCTCTTATGGTAACATGTGTCCGCAAGGTACATACAAGCCCCATTTTTGAAAATAATAATAATTAAAAAAAAGAGGTGGCAATATGGTTCAGTGGGTAAAGGTATTCGTTGTCAACCAGAGTTCTATTGCCAGGACCAACGTGATGGAAGGGGAAGATACATTCTCCTCAAGTTGTCCACTGACATCTATATACAAGCTGTGTCATATGAACATGCACACATGTGTACATGGGCAATGGATAAGTTTTAAAAATATACAAAATAAAATACAAATCTATATTCTTAAAATTAAAAGTAAATTAAAGCAAAAACCTCGATTCTAGAGCACCAGCGGAGGGATTGGTGGGCGTGGCCTCTGTGAAGGGCTCCGTCTGACTATGCGGCTGCTCCAATCCTTTGTGGGCCCTCCACGACACTGGTAGCCCCTGCAGCTGTATGACAACCAGGAATTTTCTCCACTTTGTTTTAGTAAGGATGGCAGTACCATGTGCCAGCTCTTATGTTGGCTCTAGGGAAAACAGAGCATCGTCCTTTGTCAAAATCTAAATTTTCCCCCCTCTGGAAGCCTTTATTCTGAAGCTCCAGAGAGGCAATCACTTGATTAAGTGGAAGAGCGTTGTCCAGGACCCCAGGACCTTCATTCTTAGGCGTCTCACCCCCTTTCCCCACATGAGCTCACTGCTGCTGATTAAGTTAGTAGCTTTTGGTGTTCTGAAGTCCCATGACATGCAGCAGGGACTGATTTGTGTTGACTTGTGTCGAAATCGTCAATGCCTCCACGTCTGTCCCCACGCTGTGCAATGTGGCGCTGGCACTGTGGCTTCCTGTCGGAGCCCCCTCTGCGGTCTGTGTTGCTGAACAAGTTGTGTGTCATCGTGAGAGCAGCTCCCCAGGATGCAGAGACAGGCTGGGGTCTCTCAGCACCTCTCAAGGCTGGGGGACAACTGGATGGGTCTGGGTGCTACCTCCTGGATGCACAGCCCTTTTGTTTGTGGCTGAACCCTCTGTTGTCTCGTCCACTGCCATCTCATGCAGCCGTTTTCCACAGCATTTCTCTCTCGTTGGTCCCTCACATCACAACCACATTCCCCGCTGTGTCTCCATGCTTCCTATATGGCTGACTTCACCTCCACATCTCTCAACGAAGCATCCATCTGGGAGTGGGAGCCAGCAAAATGAGAACGTTATCTAGTAGACTCTGGCCGTGGTCAGCCATGACCCAACCTCGGGGGGTGGGGGGTGGGGCTATTGGAACTTGCTATTGATTCTGCAGAGAAACGTATGGAGAACATAGGGAAGGGAGGAGGACCAGGAGGAGTGTGCTGGGGTGAGAGATGTGCTGTTTCCGCTCACGTGTCTCACATCACTCATGTGTTGTCCTCTCTTTTGTCCTTTCACCCAGTGCTGCGAACCCTCAACCTCACTGTGCCTCTCTCCCACAATGCTACCTTTGTCTTTACCAATGACACTGCCTACTCCAACTTGTCTGCGACTGTAGGTGAGCACTGGGGCTTGGTCCTGCCAAATTTGGATCCCAGAGACATATAAGAGCTGGTCTAATCTGGTCCGGTAGGATGACTCTCTTGGCTGGTGAAGGAGTGGGTGGCCAGGTGCAAGCAGTGGAAATCCAAAGAGAGCCAGGGTGTCGGGAAAAGCCATGCAGGCTTCTGGCTTCAGAAGCCTTCCTGATGGCGATGTCTGGAAGGGGTAGAGGCTCCTCTTCCACATCGCCAGGCTCTTTTGAATCAGCTGCTTGATCTCGGAAGCAAAAACAAACACAGCACAGATATTTCCTAAAAC
>JADRCD010234628.1:0-15547 GCA_019843815.1 Montemys delectorum
GCTAGCCAATTCACTTTCATGTGTCTCTTATTTTCACTCTTCAGAATCTCCTCTCCTCTCCCCTCCCCTCTTCTCTCCTCCCTTCTTCTCATCTCTCCTCCCCTCCCCTGCTCTCTCTCCCCTTCCTCTCTCCTCTCTCCCCCTCCTCCCTCTCCCCTCCCCTCTTCTCCTCTCTTCCCCTTCCCTTTTCTCTTCCCCTCCTCTCCTCCTCTCTTCCTCCACCCAACCTTCTTTCTTCTACTCTGACCCCACTCCTCTGTCCCCTGGACCCCACTTCTTCCTACTCCCCAGTCTTACTACTCTCTTCTATGCCTACTCCTAATTCAATCTCCTCTCAGCCTCTGATGGTTTTTACACCCTCTTCTGTCCCCAGAAGTCCAAGAGTCAACTGTCACTGAAGAGCATAAGGTCATTTAAAGGGCCAGGCACATAAACTATTTCATACTACATACCATCTCCCAGCTCCTTTTGTGACAGAAACATCTTTTTTTTTTTTTAAGATTCATTTATTTATTTTATGTGTATGAGTACACTGTAGCTGTACAGATGGCCATGAACCATTATGTGGCTTCGGGGAATTAAACTCAGGACAGCCCCACTCGCTCTGACCCCGCTCGCTCCAGCGTACACTGTAGCTGTCTTCAGATGTTCCAGAAGAGGGTATCAGATCTCATTACGGGTGGTTGTGAGCCACCATGTGGTTGCTGGGATCCGAACTCAGGACCTTCGGAGGAGCATTCAGTGCTCTTACCCGCTGAGCCATCTCGCCAGCCCCAGAAACATCTTTTTTTTTTTTTTTTTTTTTTTTTAATAGTCAAGACTTTCTTAAAGTTTGAGGGTTGGGAAGATGAGATGGCTCAGTGGTTAATACTGGTTGCTCTCCCGTAGCACATTGGTTCAATAGCACCCACATGGCAGCTCACGTTGTCAGTTCCAGGGGATCTTCATCTGGATTCAGAAAGCACTGATACATACATGAACAGGTACGGAATGTCTATTACAGCACAGTAATTGATAGGATCTGCGAATGGTGACCACGAAGGACAGAAACATACTTTTGAAGGTTTCATGGAATCTGCTTGGGCAAATATCTGATTTACTCTGCTTTATTTTCCAAATTGTGATACAGCAAATGTTTGCACACACTGGGATCCGGCCTGACTCTGGTGCTTCAACGGTTTCCATTCAGTCCTTACAACACTCCTGTGAGGTTGGCACTGTTGTTATCCATAGTTGAAAAATCAGAGGCCCAGAGAGGTTAAGTAGCCTGCCCAAAGAATCATAGCTAGAAAGAAAAGGCAGATTTAAGTCCAGGGCTTCAAATTCTGTAATCTGTGACATGTAACGTCTCCACTAGGCTACTGGTGTTGGAGGAACTCTGTTGGGTAAACAGACTGTTGTCCTCTTCCTGCCTCTTCTCCAATAGGTCAGGTTTTGAAATTTGTTTCTAGCCTTTGCTGGTTAGTTTTTGTCAACTTGACATAAACCAAAGTCACGTGGCAAGAGGGAACCTCAGCAGAGGAATTGCCTCCACTGGGCCTTGGACAAATCTGTGGAGCATTCTTTTGATTGTTTATTGAAATGGAAGGGCCCCGTCCACTATGGGTGGTTCCATCCCTAGGCAGTGGTCCTGGTCTGTGTAAGAAAGCAGACTGAGCAAGGTACGGAGAACAAGTGGTCTTTGCTTCAGTTCCTGCCTCAGCTTCCCTGGAGGTATAGGCCTATGATTGATATATGTAAACCAAATAAACTCTTCCCAAGCTGGTTTTGGTCAACTTTATCACAACAACAAAAGGAAACTAAAGAAATTGGTATCAGAGAGCAGGATTTTGTAGGTTTTGGAAAGGACTGTGAAACTTTTTGGAACTTTGGGCTGGAAAAGCTTAGAACTTAATGGACTATTCTGTAGGAACTTGGAAGAGGAGAATGTTGAGAGAAATGCAGATGATGGAGACCTGGCTTATAAAGCTTCTGAGTCTCTCAAAGACTGTCAGGGCTGTTTGTATGATATTTAGAATTAAGAGTCAACACAAGTGAAACTTTTAGCTTACTGGGACAATCAATGCAGGTAAGGTGGCATATTAACTAGCTCTGGTTAATGTGAAACCAGCATCAATGAGGCTGTGACACTGTGTCCTACTGGAGTGTCACAGTGTGTGTACATGAGGCTGGCAGCAGAATGTGGCAATGTGAAAGTGTTACACATCATACTGAAGGCATGAGGGGATCATGGAGAGCAAAAGGAGTCCATGAGGCTAGGAACGGTGTGGGACTAAAAGACACCATTGGTGAAGGTGCTGCCTCAGTTACAGTGGCAACCCTAGGACTAAATGGTTCATGGAGAGAAGCTGAGGCATAGTACCATATGCCAGAGTCAGAGTCCCTGGAGAGGCCAGCAGAGGACATTGGTGGAGGTGTAGCCTCAGCTGCAGTGGAGATCCCAGCATATGGGAGATGTTGAGACTGTGGGATGGGCACCAAGGGCAGCCGCCAGGGTGGAGTGAACTGGCCTAAGCCGATGAGACAAGCTGTGCTTGTTGGAAATGGCAGAGCTGGGAGCCCAGAAGATTATAAGTGAGTCCAAAATGTCAGACATTGAGCTTTGTACACTGTTGGATTTGGGGTTTACTTTGATCTGATTACAATCACGCCTTGTTTCTTCCCTTTCAGAATAAGAAAGTGTATGATCTATTTTGGATTTTATAGGAGTCCACAGTCAAGAGACTAAATATTTTTTTTTAAAGATTTATTTTATTTATTTTATGTGTATGAGTATACTGTAGCTGTACAGATGGCCGTGAGCCATCATGTGTATGGCTGCTCTCCGGCCCGCTCGCTCTGGTCCTGCTCGCTCTGGTCCTGCTCGCTCTGGCCCTGCTCGCTCTGTGTAATTCACTGTAGCTGTCTTCAGACACCAGAAGAGGGCGTCAGATCTCATTACGGGTGGTTGTGAGCCACCATGTGGTTGCTGGGATCCGAACTCAGGACCTTCGGAAGAGCAGTCAGTGCTCTTACCCGCTGAGCCATCTCGCCAGCCCAAGAGACTAAATATTTAAATTTATTTATTGCCTATGTGTGTAAGATATGTGTTTATGGGCACAGCATGTGTGTGTGTGTGTGTGGGGGAGTCAGCAGACAACCTTGTACAGTCCATTTTCTCCTTTCACCTTTACGTGGGCTCAAGGAATTGAACCCAGGTCATCAGACTTGTGTGCCATACTCTTTACTCCCTGAGCCATTTTACTGGCTCTGACTTAGGATATTTTAAAAATAATCTATTTTTATTTTGTATGCAAGTATTTGTCTGCCTGTACTTATATGTACTATAAATATGTCTAGTGCCCTCAGAGGTCAGAAGGTATTGGATCCTCTGGAACTGATGTTGGAGACAGCTGTCAATGCTGGGAATCTGGGTCCTGTGCAAGAGCACAAAGTACTTTTAACTTGTGACCCATTTCTCCAGTCCCAACTTGAAGTATTTTAAAGAGATATTGAACTTTTTTTAAAAGATTTATTTATTTATTAAATGTAAGTATACTGTAGCTGTCTTTAGACACACCAGAAGAGTGCATCAGATCTCATTACAGATGGTTGTGATGTGGTTGCTGGGATTTGAACTCAGGACCTCTGGAAAAGCAGTCAGTGCTCTTAGCCACTGAGCCATCTCTCCAGCCCCAATATTGAATTTTTAAATGATAGAATTTTTAAAGACCGTGGGACTTTCAAGAGTTGAACCATATTTTATATTTCAATCTTAATATTAACAAGATATCTTAGAGACAGAAAATCCTTAGAGATTATGTTTTAATAGTGATGTGTTTATGTATCAAGTTGACAAGGGGTCATTTGTGCTCATTAGTCTTTGTTAACTTGACACAAATCAGAGTCACCTGGAAAGAAGGCCCTTAGCTGAAGAGCTGTCACCATCAGATTGGCCCATGGGAATGTCTTCAGAACGTTTTCTTGATTGTTAATATGGAAGGATCCAGCCCACTGTGGGCAGTGCCAGCCCTAGGCAGGTGGTCCTGGGTTGTATAAAAACACAAGCTGAACAAGCCAATAAGCAGCATTCCTCCATAGCCTCTGCTTTAGCTTTGGCCTTGAGCTCTGCCTTGGATCCATGATGCATCAATGATGGATTGTGATCAGGGCATGCGTATAAGACAGCAAACCCTTTCTTCCCCGAGTTGGTTTTGGCCAGTCACTTACCACGTCAGGGAAAGCAAACGAGGACACCTGCCCTTGCTTCTGGAGTTTGTCTCTAGCATTCCCAACCCTGTCACTCCTGCTCAGGCTGCTGCCACACCAATGCTCATTTACCCCAGTAAATGGCTTCAGAGGCCCTCATGCACCCATTTCTCCATCACCTCCCCCTGCCCTCCCAGCTAGGACTAGACTTGCCTGAGGCAGAGGGAACTTGGAGTCCTGTGTGGCAGTAACTGGTTCTACCACATGAGTTGGGCCCTGTTTGGCTCTGCTATAGATTTTTGTTCTAAGGGCACCTTCTTGACCTGTGGGCCCCATAGCCAACCTGAGTTCCAATCCTCTGGGCCCTTATCTCTGAAGCATGGAGGGAAGCTTGGCTTGCCTCTTGTACCCCATGGCCATTTCCCCTGCAGCTCTTCATTCAAACTCCAAACCCCTCTTCCACTGTACTTGAGCAGGACCCTCTGCTGACTTTGTATGCACAGCTGTCTTTCCAAGATCAAGCCCCCACCTCTTCCTCTCTTATCTGTTGGGTCTAGCTGTCCTTGTCCTGATGCTCTGGACTCCATGTGTACTCACTACATGGCCAGGGATGATCCTGGTAAAATGGCAGCCTCTTGGGCATAGACATTACAATGCTTTTGTTTTTCTCCCAAAGTACCTAGCATGGTGCTGAACTTGAGTTTCTGGGAATTAATTACAACTTCTCTGAGAGCTGGTACTTTTTCTATGTGGGGATGGTACTGCTGATTGGGGGTTGCACACGGGACCGGGGGAACTCCTTAGTCACAGAGCAGTGGACTTTAACATCTCTTACTTCCACTGAGCTCTTCGTCCACACCCACAGAAGCTGGGTGCCCCTCGAGGATGAGGCCACCCCTACATATTGCTTAGAGGAGTCATGCTTGCTGATGCCCAACGTCCATGCTTAACAGCATCCTAGGCAAAAGCTCGTAGGCTGAGTATGGTGGGCCATGTGTATGAAACCAACTTGTGGGAGGTGGAAGCAGGAGGATCAGGAGTTTAAGGATATTCAGGAATTCAGGCATATAACAAGCAAAAAGCCAGCCTGGGCTACACAAGTTCCTATCTCAAAAGAACCAGGAACCTGAAGAACAACAACAACAACAAAAAGAAAGGAAGAGGAAAACAGAACAGCTTTTAAAGTAGGTTGGACAGGCGCCTAGACCTGTCCAACAGTTATGACAGGCATTGCTAATCAATCCTAGCATTCCCCTCACCGTATCCAGAAGGCTTACTGCTACAGGAGCCCACCACCAAGTAGTTCAAGGTTCTTTTTCAGGAGAAAAACAAATTTTACCTCAGTTAGAAGAAAAGAAGCTAAAACTTGTCACCAAGGATATGGGATTTTGGCTAAGACTCTAGAAATTAAGGGCAGTACAAAGCAGAGAGGGTTTCCTGCAAAAAATGGGGGTCTATGTAGATAAGCTGTTTATGTCACACCAATGAATTGTGTGTTCTATAAATTTATATGTTGACATTGTAACCTCTGAGGTGACATTAGGAGATGGGGGCCTCGGGAGGTGATGAGGTCATCAGGGTGGTGCCCTTATAAAAGAGACCCTAGAGAGTTCTCAT
This sequence comes from Montemys delectorum, assembly GCA_019843815.1. Classification (NCBI taxonomy): domain Eukaryota; kingdom Metazoa; phylum Chordata; class Mammalia; order Rodentia; family Muridae; genus Montemys; species Montemys delectorum. The sequence continues at coordinate 5,806 of JADRCD010234628.1, forward strand.
GCTGTGAGGTTAGGGTCAGGAGGCACTACACAGCCAGAATGGGGTCCTCAGGAGTGTTCCGCCATTTGGCACCTTGATGTTGAACTTCTGGCCCCAAACCTGTGAGAAATAAATTCTTGTCATTTATAAGCCACTCTGTTTATAGTATTTTGTAACCAAGACTGATGTAAGACAGAGCCCCACCCTCATGACCTCATCTGAACCTAATGACCGTCCACAAGCTCCACCTCCAAATACTTCCCACTGAGAACCAGGGCTTCCTCACAGGAACTAAGGGGACAGAACCTAGTCCACAGTACCTACTCTGCACCAGACCCTGAGTGTAGCCGGAGGGGACGGCAGTGACCCAGACCCTCTAGGAAGCCAATGGATTGCATTCTTCCTTAGAGCAGAAGGAGTGGGGAGGAGCTGACCCTCTTGCCTCTACTTCCCTCCCAAATGCTGGGGCTACAGTTGTGTGCCGTGCGTGCCTCTATGTCTTGAGTCAATTTCCATGCCTTATTTATTTATTTTTTACTTAATTTTATGTGTATGGTGTCTAAATGCATGCCTGTCATACCTGGTCCTCTAGAAGAGCAGCCAGTGCTCTTAACCACTAAGCTATCTCTCCAGCCCCTGGCAAACTTTTTGAAAGACTATTCCTATATTACAAAGTTAAATTGATGCCAGATGGGTTATTAAAAATTCATTTATATCAAGGGCTATCTATTTTAACACACAATGTACTGCAATATTTGGATTGTCTAAAAGATAGTAACAGTATTTATTTATTAATACATTTTTATCTAAAGCCCAATTTAATAATTCAAAAACAATTTATTTATATCAAATATGGACTGTGGTTGCATATTTTCCATAAGCCTATAGGCTCTGTGTTCTTCTGTAGTTGATATAGTAATAGTCAATATATTTATGACTTTAAATTGACTTGCAATGGTCTGGTAATTAACTCCTGTTAGCCCCATGACCATATGAATGGCTCGCTTTGGAGATCTTAGCAAAAACTGGACATTAGCAGCCCAGTCCCCTTTTGCTATCCCTGTATGCACCAGAAATGTCTTGGGCACCTTCAGCTTAGCATGAGCAAGAGCACTCCCAGACAGAGGTGGCTGAAACAGGCTGGAGTGGCCAGAGAGGGGCTGTCCTGCCTTGTATGTTGGGCAGGGCCTGCTAAATGGGAGGCAGGACAAGCACACTCTGGGGAGAAAAGTCACAGGCAAGAACTTAGTGTGGTAAAGCTGGGGCAGTGGCCCATTGCTGCCTCTCTGTGGTATCTAGGGAACAAGGGGGCATATTGGTGAGGTGACAGCGGGGAACACCCACATCTGTATGAGGCACACCTGGCCTGGTGTACATAGCTTCCTGCAACATTCCTCCTCCACCCTTGGTGCTGGAATAAGGTCCTAGGAAGACAATAGAACAAATGACTACAAGATCGTAACAAAGGCGTGTGAGGATGCTTGTCAGAAATTGGTTCTGGGATCCTGTGCAGATGCCCAAATTATAGATGCTCAAGCCCCTTGTATAAAATGTTGCTGACAATGTGGGAGCATGCCTGTAATCCCAGTACCCAGCAAGTCTGAGGCCAGCCTGGGTGACATGAGACACCACCTCAAAAACAAAAATACACTAAACTAGATAAAATAAAATGCTGTGCATTTGCATGCAGCCTAAATATATCCTGCCTAAATATATCCTGCTCTAGGTCATTTATAATATGTAATGCAATACAAGTGTGTGTAAACGGGTATGATACTGCTTAGAGACTCATGACAAGAGAAAGAGGTCTGTGCTCGGTACACATACAATACCCCTATCCCTTGTAGTTTTGCCTTTTTAGAATACTTTCAGTCTATAGTTGTTTGAATCCACAGGTATAGAAACCACAGATGCAGAGGGTGAACTGTATATGACTTAGTTATTTTTCTTTATATCTTCTCTCTCTCTCTGTGTGTATGTGTGTACATGTGCGCACATGCATGCCTGCACCTGCATATGCGTGCATGCCAGAGCTCTGGCAGAGTCAGAGGACAACCTCAGGTGTCCTTGCTTTCTACCTTATCTGAGGTAGTATCTCTTTGTTGGGCTTTAGTGTGGGCTGGGCTAGAATTTGAAAGGATCCGCCTGCCTCTGTCTTCCATTAGGAGTGCTATGGTCATAGATGTGTGAGCTATTGAGTCGACCTTTATATAGGCACGGGGGTTTGAATTCGGGGCCTCGTATTTGTACCACAAACAGTTCACTCACTGAGCCATCTCCCCAGCCCAGGCCTCAGTTATTTTAAAAAGCCTCAATTCTTAATTGTTTGAGTTAATAAACTTACTTTTTAAATTGTCATGAAGTTGCCTGCATGTTACTCCAAGTTTCTGTACCTACATTGTTACAGATGTGAAACTACTAATCCATGGCCTATATTTCAGTTTTTAAAAAATATTTATTTATCTGAGAGTATGCATGCATTACAGCATGCATATAGAAGTCTGAGGACAACCTGTGGGAGTGGGTTATCTTCTTCTACAGTGTGGGTTCAAGAGAGCAACCTCAGGTTGTCAGGCTTGGTGTCAGCACCCTCACCCATGGAGCCAGCCCTTCAGCTCTATGACTTACGTTTTGCATAGCCTTGCCCTTAGAGTACTTTTAGTCAGTTAAAACTACTCAGATTTATGTGCTCAGGGCTGGGCCTGTATTTGAAATTCTCTCCAGAGAGCTGGGACAAGGCAGATTGTGTGCGTGCGTGTGTGTGTGTGTGTGTGTGTGTGTGTGTGTGTGTGTATGTGTGTGTGCGTGCGTGCGTGTGTGTGTGTGTGTGTGTGTGTGTGTGTGTGTAATTTTTAATTTTTGACACTGGATTTCGTATATACCATGCTTGTCTCAGGCTTCCTATGTAGCCAAGAATGAAGTTGAATTTCTGATCCTCCTGCCTCCGCCTCCTGAGCGATGAGATCATAAGTGTGCACCACTAGACCTAGTTCATGTGGTTCTGAGGATCAGAGGCTTTGTGACTGTAGGGCAGGCCCTTCTGCTAACTGAGCAGCAGTCACTTTTCTGTGCGAGATTGTGTACAAAATTTTGAAGACAATGGAAGAAATCTGAATAATCTATACACAAATGCTGCTTGTGGGGATAGTAGCATGAGTCCCATCTCTAAGTGTGGGCGACACTTAGATGTGGTTCCAAGGAACACAGCATGGAAGCAGAGGAGATAAGAAGGAAGTTTGCCGGAAAGAGGCCTCCTGGGTATGGTTAACACCAGTGAGGGGGCGGGTGAGTGGGGGGATGAGGTGCCACATGCTCTCCAGAGGCAGTGCTGAGAACTGCCCTTCCCCACTGTGGTCTCCCTCCCTCAACCTAGAACCTCAGTCTAAACAGGAGGAAAACATTGAACAAACTCAAACCATGACATAATCTACAAAATATCTAACCACGATGCCACAGAACTGTCAGAGCCTTCGCCCACAAGGAAAACCTGCCCAGTGAAACCTAGGGAGACATCATGACTAAGTGTGATATTGTAGTGGTTAAAGTGTGTCGTCACCCCTCCCCCCCAGAGCTGGCGTACAGATCCCCAGCATCTCTGAGTGCAGCCTTATTTGGAAATAGAATGCTATAGTTTGGATCTAGAGTATTTTCCTGAAGGTAAAATGTGGGAGGCTTGGTCCTCGGCCTGTGAGACGGTGGAAATGGGGCCTAGTGGGAAGAAGTGAGTTCACTGGGGAGCTCCTTCAGTGGGGAAGAGATCAGGACCCTACTTCCTTCGTAGTTGTCTTTCTTTGCTTTCTGATCACCTTGCAGTGACCCTAAACAACAGAGCCAAATGACCACAGACCGAAACTTCTGAAATCATGATCCAAATAAGCCTTCCTTCTAGCAAGTGGGTTATCCCGGACATTTTTGTCATAGTGACTGGCATGATTAACACATAGGTCCTGCAGATGTATGTTAAGGATCTAGGATGAAAACATCCTGGATTTAGGAATGAAAGGTATGAAGTGGAAGGAGCAGGGAGATCTCTCAGATGTAGAAACACGCGCAGAAGAAAGCCATGTGATTATGGAGGAAGATTAGAACCCTGGTCCCACAGGCTGGGGAAGGGCTGGAGGCGGCAGGAGCTGAGGGGCAGAGAAGGAGCCTCTGTTCTCTGTGGAGCTTAGCCGATCGCCAACTTCTGCCCTCCAGAACCCTGAGGATCCGCCTCTGTGGTTGGAACAATGTTATGGCACTGGGCTAAGGTAGCCCTAGGAGACTGATGCAGACATCCTGCAGGCGATCCTGGAGCAAAACCACAAATGCCTCAGTGTGTGGATCTATCTCTCTGACCACCATGGCCAGCAGAGTAAAGATCAGCCGGAGGTGAGAGAGCAGTTCAGTTCAACACAACTAAGTAGCCCTGCGTTGGTTCAAACTTCAGGAGTCTGACCTGGAATAGTTTATTTCAGGCATGTTTAAGCACAACACAGTTTGGCGAAAGAGTTCCTGGTGTTATTTAATTCACGCCCATGTGCATAACAAAGCTTCAAATGTGACTCTCTCAAAACTCTTTTTGAAGCACATGTGACTCCGTCCATAAAGATGGGTTCCATAGATTGACACGCTCAGGATAAGGGTCTGGGAGAGGACCTGACGTAGTCTCAGCCATACAGATAGTATAAAGGTCACTGAGCTATTTTAAAATTCCTGGCTACCTTAGTTCAGTGGCTCTCAGCCTTCTGATTGCTGCAACCCTTTAATACAGTTCCTCGTGTTGTGGTGACCCCCAACCATAAAATTATTTCATTGCTACTTTATAACTAGTTTTGCTACTGGTATGAATCAGAATGTAAATATCTGTGTTTTCCCCTGTGAAAAGGCCATTTAACCCCTAAAGGGGTCTCAATTCACTTGATCTAGTGCTGTGAGTACAAGAACCTCTGTGCCTCCCATATATCAGGAAAAGATTAATGAAATCCAAATCAAATATGGAGCTCAGCTCTCACAAGGTATTGCTAATGCTTCATTGGTTGTAACAAGCCATAGTGTCTCATTCTACTTGGGAAGCTATAACAAAACCAATCAAACCACATGACTTACAAAGCACAGAAAGTTTCCTCTCACCATTTTGGGGCCTTTAAGATCAAAGATCAGATCTAGTATCTGGTGATGGTCAGTTTTTCAAACAGCCATCCTGCTGTGTTCTCAAATGGTGGAAAAAGCCAGTGATCTAATTAACCCAGGCCTCTTATCAGGATGCCACACCCATTCATGGGAGATCTGCTTTCATTTTATAACCACTGCCCAGAGGCCCTACTCCCTGATGTGATCACCTGGAGGCATGAAATTCAGTCTAGCACACAGTGAAGCCTGGCATTAACAATGGGGGGGACGAGGGCTGGTGAGATGGCTCAGCGAGTAAGAGCACTGACTGCTTTCCCGAAGGTCCAGGGTTCGGATCCCAGCAACCACATGGTGGCTTACAACTACCCCTAATGAGATTGGACTCCCTCTTCTGGTGCGAAGATAGCTACAGTGAATTACACTGGAGCGAGCAGGGCCGGAGCTCAGTTCCCAGCAGCCACAAGATGGCTCACAGCCATCACTGTACAGCTACAGTGTACTCATACACATAAAATAAATAAATAAATAAATAAATAAATAAATCTTTAAAAAAAATGGGGGGACAAGCATATGGGAACTCTGAATTATTTGGTCAACCCCTTTTTGTAAATCTAAACTTCTAAAATTTAAAAGCTTACTTTGTTGAATCTTTTTTTTTTTTTTTCATTTTGTTGTGTGGATACACATAAGTCATGTCAAGTGCTTGAAGGTCAGTAGACATCTTGCAGGAATTGGTTCTCTCCTTCTACCATGTGGGTCTCACAGATCAAACTCCTATCCTCAGGCTTGGTGGTGGGCACTTTTCCCAGCTGAGCATCCTGCTGGCCTCTATTTTATGTTCTTGAGAGAATCCCACTGTGCATGTGTTCAGACTGGTATCAAGCTCAATCCTTTTTTTGTTGTTGTTGTTGGGTTTTTTGTTTTGTTTTATTGTTTATTTGTTTGTTTTTCAAGACAGGGTTTCTCTGTGTAGCCCTGGCTGTCCTGGAACTCACTCTGTAGACCAGGCTGGCCTTGAACTCAGAGATCTGCTTGCCTCTGCCACCCAAGTGCTGGGATTAAAGGTATGCACACTTGCCTTCCTGTGTGCTGGAGACTGCAGCTATGTGCCACCATGCCAAGCTCCTAAGAGTCTATTTTAAAATTGTCATGGAGGAGAACCATGTATGGACAACTTGTAATTTAGCCTGGAGTCTCTGACCTGGACAATGACACCGCAGGTCTGCACTGGTGTCTTTCTGTCCTTCCTATGGCTCCATTCTCTCCTCTGCTTCCCCTCACTAACTCAAGCTCATGCCTTCAGCTGAATATGAATGAGACCTGACCTCTTTCCAACCATGTGGTAAACATCATCGGCACAAGGTTACTATGACTCACAACTAGTGAGCCCTGAGTTTTTAGAAGGGCCCTTAAGCATCATTTTGAGGGTGACCACACCCCCGACTCCCAGTACTTCTGAGAACTTTACACCCATGACGTGGAGGGTGTCTGTCACCATGTTCTGTTTGGGGTTTTGTTTTGTATTTTAACTTTAAGATTCCACTCCTGGGAGTGATTCACTGATCAAACAGGACCAGTGCCTGACCCAGCAAGAGCCAAGTCCATATTCTTGCCAATGGCCTTTCAGATTCGTGAAAAAGAATATGAATTATAAAACCCAGAGACTGAGAGCTGGGAGCTGAGTCACCAGCACGGGGCTGTCTGTAAGCTGAGCTCACCCCTGTCCTTCCTGCAGCTCACTTGTCCAGCTTTGCTTCGGGGCTGATGAGAGCTGAATTGTTGCTTGAGCTTTGGGTTTGAGACAGGGTCTCCCTCTATGTACAGACTGGAAGGCTGAATTCCTTGCAGAAGTTTCCTGTAACCCCAGCAAATGGAAGAAGACTTCCCTCTTTGTAATGGAAAGGATATTGTTAAAGTGCTCACGTGGGCAGCCTTCTCTGGCAATGCTGGAATCAAATGGCTATTGATTCTTTGCTAAAATCCCATCAAAGACAAGGCCCTCTCAATGCAGCCATTCTGCACTGGAGAACTCCACATCTTAGACCTTCTGAGGCTTCACATCACAAAGAGCTCTGTTTTGATCTGTCTTGCTGCTCTGGTCTGTTCAAGCCCTCCTGGCTGTAAGTTTGTTGTTCTTTTTCTCTAGCCACCAAAGTAATGTTTTGTTCATTGATTTTATTTATTTTTTAAAGGTTTATTTATTTATTTTATGTATGTGGGTACACTCACTTCAGACATACCAGAAGAGGGCATCAGATCCCATTACAAGTGGTTGTGAGCCACCATGTGGTTGCTGGGAATTGAACTCAGGACTTCTGGAAGATCAGTCAGTTAACAGTCTTAATTAACTTTAAAAGGCCAAATCTTATAGATACTCCTGATATTATTATTATTATTATTATTATTATTATTATTATTATTAACTTTTGAGACAGGGTCTCATTCTGACCAGGTACTTATTAGGTAGAACAAGCTGTCCTCAAAGTCAGGGATATCTTCCTGTCTCAGCCTGCTGAGTACTTGGATTACAGACCTCTACCAGCACACCTGGCTCTTATAGATATATTATAAGAATATTCTAGTCTTTTTCTCTCATGATAGTTCGACAATTTTTTTGTACAATTTTTAAAATTTAATTTAAATAAAAAATGACTTTTATCTGTTTGTCTGTGTGTAAGGGCATATGTGGAGGTCAGAGGGCAACTTGCAGAAGACAGTTCTCTTCCTCCACCATGGGATCAAAGTCAAATCTTCAGGTTTGAGTAAGCAAAGCTCAGCTATCTCACCAATGAGTCCTCTTCAATCATTTAAAGATGGTGGCCATCTAGATTCCCCCTCTCGGAGGCCAAGACCTTCAGTTCTTTTAATTGTTCTTCAAATAACTCACAGCAAACTTGCAAAAGTCCCCCAGACCTGATTTTAGCTGTTCTGCATCCCAGCAAGGCAACTTATGAGTCATAAGCAAGTCTGCTCTGAAGCCAGGGCATAGTGTGGTAAAGATGACCTCATGGGTGTAACCAAGATGATGTAATGGGGCTAAAAACTGGATATGGCCTTAGCAGGGGTCTCAGAAGAGCAGAGTTCTCAGAAAGAAGACTGCGGAGAGGCCACTGATCACTGCTGAAGTTCTCAACCCTTGGGGCTTGCATGTTGACAGTGAACTCAGGTTGTCACTGTAGGATAAAGTTCTGGTTTAGATTATACAGGGGTCTGGAGATATGATGTGCAGGAACGGAGTGAATAGAACTTTATATATTAGGACATCGTGCTTGGTTACCATTCAGGGTCATAACCAATTTCTAATTTACCTGGTGTCACTTTATATTCTCAAAGGTGGAGGGTTATTGCCACTTTGGACAAGTTCTGATAACATCGTGGAATAGTGAAGTGGGGGGAAACTGGACCAATAGAGACTTTCTTTTTTTGTTTGTTTTTTCTTTCTCTCTCTCTCTTTCTTTCTTTCTTTCTTTCTTTCTTTCTTTCTTTCTTTCTTTCTTTCTCTCTCTTTCTCTCTTTCTCCCTTTCTCCCTTTCTTCCTTCCTTCCTTTCTTTCTTTCCTTTTTTTGAGACAGGGTTTCTCTGTGTAGCCCTGGCTGTCCTGGAACTCACTCTGTAGACCAGGCTAGCCTTGAACTCAGAAATCTGCCTGCCTCTGCCTCCCAAGTGCTAAGATTAAAGGTGTGCACCACCACTGCCCCGGGGCCTTGATTTTTACTTGTGTGTATGTGTCTGTGTGTCTGTGTCTGTGTTGTGTCTGTGTGTCTGTGTGTCTGCATATGCGTGTGTGAACATGAGTGTAACCGCCTGCAAAGGCCAGAAGAGGGCTCTGAATCTCCTTGCCCTGGAGTTAGAGGCAGTTTGGGCCTTCTAATATGACTTCTAGGAATTGAACTCAAGTCTCTGTAAGAGCAGTGAGTACTCTTTACTGCTGAACCATCTCTCAGTCCCCAAGGGAGACTTTATGATGGGAAAAGAAAGAGAGGCCAGCATGGGTAGGTACTTATTCCACACTTAAGGATACAAGCTTTCAGGAAGGACATTGGAAGGGAAGCCAGATGTGGCACAGAGCCCTGGCTCTGCCAGGGCAACACATCCCAGTAAGAAAGGAGAGGCAGCAGTGACCAACGAAGTAACTTGACTGAAAATGAAAATCAAGGGCCTTACTCATTAGCTAAGAATTATAGTGTGTGTGTGTGTACACCACTTTCTAAGTATGGAGTTCAGAGAACAATTTTCAAGAGTCAGTTTTCTCCTTCCAGCATGCAGGTCCCAGGGATAGAACTCATGTTGTTGGACTTGGCAGCAAGAATATCCCAGTCCCCTCCCTGTCCCCTTCTCCCATGCATCCCACTGACCTACATAAGGCTTTGTAAAGCTTTAGATACCAGTGTCTGTCTAAAGGACAATGACCAACTATAGAAGTTGTGGACATCTAATGGTCACTGTCTCTTTCCCCACTTTGGTAATATCTATGGTCCTATCAAAGGCCTCCTGCTGCCCTAATGTAATTGGACTGGGAAAATCCTGCAACATGGCTTGTATAAGAAAGCAGGCTGAGCAAACCATGGGAAGCAAACCAGTAAACAGCACTCCTCTATAGCCCCTGCTTCAGTCTCGGTCTCTAGTTTGTTTCATTTTATTTATTTATTTA
>JADRCD010234632.1:0-18705 GCA_019843815.1 Montemys delectorum
TACTATGTATGATACTGGCATTATTCATCAACAATCTATAGAGCACTTAAGGCATAGATTCAGCTATAGATGTGTAGGGTACACTGGATACCGAAGAATGAGCCCTGTCTTTGGTGTTTTCCAGGGCACAGTCACACTTAACATATCTTACCACAGAGACACCATGCCTCTTTTCAGAGCAATGAAATCACTTGCCAGCAGTCAGTTCCCTGTAACTTGAGCCTTTCCACCCCACTACTCAACTTTCTCAGAGACATGTATTATGAGCAGGAGCTACAACAGTCAAGACTGACGTGGTTTTGTACCTTCTGCAAATAAATAGCTTCCCCCAGCCTCAGGTTCCTCATCTGCAGAGTGGGACAAGTGTGTCTCTTGGGAGGGAGGCTGTCTTACATGTGTGAAATCTACATTAAAGGCCATTTTTAAGTTTTAGACTCAGGCCATGTCATCACCATCTTTCATTATACTCTGCGCATGCTGTAACACAGCTTTGTTATATATAGAGAGCTTATATACATTTTTAGCAATACCTAACCCGTCACTCTATCAAGGCAGAAGGGTGGCCTATCTTCCACTTGGTGGTAGTCATCTAAACTAGAGCAGAAAGTCTCTACTACAAAAAAAAAAAAAAAAAAAAAAAAAGTAAGCAATAAGGTAAGGATGCTCTGCAAGCATCCTTATGGTGTGTTTGAATTGTCATAATGAAAGCAGGCTTTCTTAAGTCATTCATTTCTCCTTTGAAATGAAAAGTAAGTTTTGCTGAAGACAGGGTATTATTTTTTGTTTTTAAAGATGTATTTCTTAATGAGTACACTGTAGCTGTCTTCAGACACACCAGAAGAGGGCATCAGATCTCATTACAGATGGTTGTGAGCCACCATGTGGTTGCTGGGAATTGAACTCAGGACCTCTAGAAGAGCAGTCAGTGCTCTTAACCACTGAGCCATCTCTCCAGCCCGGGACAGGGTACTGTTAATGAGGTAGGTACAAGCTGCTGTCTTTGTAAGATACCTAGGGAAAGTAAAGTCAAAGTATTATCTACTGCAGGTGAGTTTTGTCTTTTCCTCAACTCTGGTTCTGCACTACACGCCATTCTGGTCTCACAGCAGCTGCCAAAGCACTGTTGGCTACTGATGTGTCACTCGGCCTAGATTCATCCTCAGCGTCTAGAAACTGAGTTGCTTTGTCTTTGGTTACTCAGAAACCAACTCCCATTTGGTATGGGACAGCTCGGAAGACGCTGAGCTTAGTCACAGTAGCTTCCTTTCTGGAAAAGGAGGACTTCTCCTGCATATGCAGCTCTTGGGAACAAAGGCTGCTGTGAGCAGACAAAGCTCTGAGACCCATTGCTCCTGAGAGGTTAAGAGTCAGGGCACATGTGGCTCAACTGTAAGACAAAAAGTCTCCAGTTCTTCCAAGAACCTCTTCAATGTAGTAGATAGAGTCATTTTTGAAGTTAGAAAAGTTTCAAAGAACAGAGCAGAGGTTATGCCAACACCACGAGAATCACACACCACTTTACTACATCTGATCCAACTGGCTTTACTTTCCTGTCTCTTTTCTTTCTTTTCCTTTCCTTCATTTCTTATTTCAATGCCAGATGCTCAAATCACATCACAAAGCTAACCAGTTGATTGCTATGCTATACCTTGGTATTTAAAAAAAAAAAAAAAAAAAAAAAAAAAAGAAAGGATGCCACAGGTGCAATCTATTTAGAGATTTACAAATTCTGGTTTTGAGTAGCTGTAGCTCACCTTATCTTCATCCAGACAGAAAACTCAGGACCAGCCACTGACACAGGAAGTGAACATGTTAAGTAGCCTGCTCTTTCTGTGCTTGCTTTTATTTCTCAAACTAAAAAAACCCTCTACAGGAAGGGCGGGGGTTGAGGGGCACAAAAATCAGGTCTGTGAATGGAGTGGCCTTTCTACATGTGTTAAAAGTATCCAGTAAGGTCTCCTAAGCCTTCCAATGAGAAGCCTCGCAGTACTGATACTTTTCAAAGTGGCAGTGGAGTGGCCAGAGGTTGACACTGGAGGGGTAAGTAAACTACTTCAGAAAGCTGAAGCCAGGACGATAATGGGACATAACTGCTTGCAGCTGAGCAGGAGTGGAAGGAGGCTTGGGAGGTTCCTCCAGGAAGCTAAACTTAAGAGGTAGTTTCGAATTTGCATATCCTCCTTCGGACACAGTAAACAGGAGGGAAGGGCCTCAATCTACCAGTGAACTCCTAGAGCTGTCATACATCTTAGTTTGGTCTACAATATGAGTGATCATCGCATGTGTAAACTTAAAACATGTCACACAGTCTGGGAACTGCAAAATCCAATACCAAGGAGCCTGCCAACCTAGCATTTGGTTTGCAGATGGATACCTTTTTGTTGTATCTTAACATGAAAATAAGCAGAGAGCCTCCACTCCTTCCCTCCCCCATCCTAATCTCTTTCCTGAGGCTTTGCTTTCCCAGATGGTTAGCTCGAAAGGTTCTACATCTTAATATCTCAATGGAGATTTAGGCTTCACCACCTGGATTTAGGGGGAGGAGGGCAAACATTTAATGCATGGTGAAAACACAGTAATGAGATAGGTCCGTTACAGTGTTCTGAATAGTGTGTGTAATCAACTGGAGAACTGTCCTTCTGACCTCCACAGATGTACCATGGCACAAGCAGGTGCATGAAGACACATTCCATGGGGGTGTTGAGGGAGTGGGGAGCTTCTAAACTATTTGCCCTGCAAACATTTAAGTACTTTAGTTGTTCTGCTTAAGGCTTTCCCTATGCTAGGATTACATTGGAAACAGTATTTGCTCGCTCATGAAAATGGACACCATCATGCTGACAAGCTGAGCCTCGTATTTTCATTTCCTGTCTAGTGCACAATACAATTCCCTACTTATGTCATATATAATTTAACAGTTTAAAACTAATTTTTTTCAGGGATTTTCAGGGTCATAAGTGTGTTTTTTTGATAGTATCTAGAAAGAATAACATTGAATCAACAGAATTTTGAAGCAATTGCAGGTCATTCAATTAGAAGTGACAAAAACGAAAATCCCAAGAATAAAACTGAGGACAGTGATGGTCAGTGTGCCTGCAGATGGATGGTTTAGAGGCAGATAACTCTCATTTACCACATTACTTGGCCTTCCTGTTTACCAAAAAAGTCAAACACATAACCATATTCAAAACTTCCATGAAGCTCAGCCATTATTACAAAGACTGTGTTTTCACCTGCCATCCTCTCTCGTGTCTTTTGTCAACTTAGTAATGCTGCCCTCCCCAAACAGTTCCCTGTTATGACATTAATCTTGACTGCCAATTTGATAAAGCATGCACTGGTATGTCTGTGAGGAATGTTCTGGATTAGAGTAACTGAGGTGGGAGAGCCCAGCCTAAGTGTGGGTGGCACTATCCCATGGTTGGGGGCCTGCGACTGGAAGTAAGCTCTGCAGCAGCATTCATGTCTCATGACTGCAGATGCCACATGACCAACTTTCTCAAGTTCCTTTGCCATGACTTCTCCACCATGCTAGATTGTACCCTAGAGCTGTGTGCTAAAATAAATTCTTCCTTTTTTAGGCTTTGTGAGGTTATTTTTCACAGCAATACAACAAATAACAAATGCATGCTTTGATCCTTGGTACTTGCTTATCACCTTTTATAGCTTCTCTCATCATCTCCTCTAGACACAGTTTTATCTCTTTTCTACCTGTCATTCATTTCTCTGGTTACTTACAGAGCTATATTTCTTGAGCTGTATGCCAATGCCCTTCAACCTTCACTGTAGTGAGCCAATCATTGACAAATAAGCTTGAGGCCTCACCATCCGTAGTAAGAATGAGAATATCTCCCATAGGTTCAGGCATTTGAAAACCTGGTACTCAACTGGTGGCACTGCTGGGGGTGGGGAAGAGGTTAGGATGTGCAGTCTTACTAAACAGCTATGCCACTGAGAGTGAGCCTTGAGAGGCTATAGCCTTTACCAACATGCAGTTCACTCTGCCTCATGTGCGTGGTAAAAGATATGAACAGCTTCCTGTTCCTGCTGCCATGCCTGCCACATGTTGTCATGCTTATCCATCATGATGGACTCGTACACTCTAGGACTGAAAGCCAAAATAAATCCTTTTTCTACAAGTTGCCTTAGGCATGGCATTTTATCACAGCAACAGAAAAGTAGCACACCACTCTAGCTCAACTCGTTATCAGTGACTGTCATACAGTTACAGCCACTGACTCCCTTGGGCCTTTTGTGCTTGTACACCTTGCCCCACAGCTCTCAGGCCACTATAGCATCTCCTCTGTGGACTGCTGGGTTACATGATTTCTGAGCATCATATGCCCTGGGCTTGGCTCCTCCTCTTCTCCACCCCTGGGTGACCTCAATACCAAGTATGTGTTTCTGACTTCCAAACTTGTAACTCCAGCTGGTCTTTCATTTTTGGACTCATATATTTGACCACTGATCTTACATCATCTTGGATGTCTAATAAGTATCTCAAATCAATGTGACCTAAACTTAACTTTGACCCAGACTTTCTGTAAAACCTGTGTTTTCCTCAGCAATCCCAGAGTCATCCTTGTCATTCAAAGATATCCAAGATTCAACTGGAAATCCTATTCATTCTACTTCAAAATATAATCCTAAAGCCGCCACTTCTCACCTCACCTATTTTCCACACTATCTGTCTCATCTGGATCATTAAGAACACCTTTATAAATGGCTTTTGTTAGCTTATCCGCTACCTACACATTTCTTACTATAATGGCCAGAGTAACTAACACTTTCAGAATGTCAGCTACAATACAACATGCTAACTGTAACTTCCCTTACTCCTCTGCCCATCTCACTGAGAAGGCCTCTGACGCCTCAGAAGCCTTCCATAGTAAAAGCCCTCAGTGCCGTCCATGAGCTTTACTGTTTGCTCCCATTTCCCACTGCCCAATCCCCTGGCTCCGCTCTAGCCACAATGAGCACCAGGTTCTTTGCTGTACAGGCCAAGAGTATGTTGCCTCTCTTCTATCAGAGGCCCCGGCCCCACCCTACTGAAAGATTAAGCAAGCTTCCTAATTCCTTGGCACATACTGTCACTGATACACTATACATTTATTTATTCCATCTTTTTCTTTTGCTAAATGTAAGCAGAAATTTCCCAGGAATGTCAGGAAATTATGGAATCAGTATTCCAACATGCAAATATGGATAGACTGAGCTAAGCGTCTCTGGGGATACCTCTGCTTAAGCCAGCCTGAGAGCAATCTTCTCTAACAGCCCGAAGCAAGAAGGGACAGTGAGACTAGCTGGACAGTGACTAAGAAGGCCAGAGTAGCTGATGTTTCTCCTGTCCCTATGTGTAACTGCTACATTGCTCTGCAGTTGCTGTCAGCTGCCCTGCAGTGATAAAATCCCATATAGTACAGTGGGACGCCAAGGTCACAAGTATGGTGTTATGGAAGCTAAACCTGAAGTACCACAGTCTCCACATAATGCCAGAAGGTCCACAAGTTTACAGAACCAAGTGAGTGGGATAGGTGTCCCTGCCTTTTCTATCCCCTGGATGACGACTTTTTAGCAATGGAATATTTAACAATGCTAAGTACATAATGCTATTTTTAAGATGGAACTATTTTCTGAAATTCTAGACTACAATCCTCTCTGCTTTGTGTATCAGTTCTCTCTGATGACAAAAGAAATCTCATTAAGTATTCTGGAAAGCAGCCTCTCTATTCAGATATTATCATAGAAGCATTTGTCTTCTAATTAATTCCCAAGGATGTCTTTAAATAGAATCATTAACCCCCTTACAGCAGTTTTTATTCTCTACTGTGCTATGTCTTCCCCCTTTCTACCTGTAAGACACATGGGCCCCACTAGGTAGAAAAATATTCTCATAGAACACTTTAGTCAGGGCAGACACATTCTCCCAGTGCTGTAACTGCTACTTTTCGGATGGCATTCTTGTTCTGCCTCTGCTCCTTGCCCTGAGTTAAAAGACCCTCCTTCTACCATGTATCTATCAACCACCTTCTCTGCTGACCCAGCCAAGGTATGCCCCTTGCTGCTGGGCAGCTTCCAGCTCCTAAATTCCTAGAATTCCTTTGAGGAATTCTAATTTGGTCTGTGCTCCCTCAGCTTCCCAGTCTCACAGAAGTGCCTTCTGTTTTTTTTTTGTTTTGTTTTGTTTTGTTTTGTTTTAATGACCAGACCAAGTGTCACACCCTGCTGGGGGATGCTCTCTGGTTTTCATCCATCCATCCATCAATCATCTATCTATCTATCTATCTATCTATCTATCTATCTATCTATCTATCTATCATATATGAGTACACTGTTGCTGTTTTCAGACACACCAGAAGATGGTACTGGATTATAGATGGTTGTAAACCACCATGTGGTTACTAGGAATTGAACTCAGGACCTCTAGAAGAGCAGTCAGTGCCCTTAACCGCTGAGCCATCTCTCCAGCCTCTCAGAAGTGCCTTCTTTCTGTCTAGTCCTTGTCCTTTTAACTTGGGTTTCTAGCATGGCAGATTTCAGAGAACAGCTCATAAGGGCAGAAAGCAGGAAGAAAGAAAGACAGAGACAGAGAGAAAGACAGAAACGGGGGGGGGGGGGGGGGGGGAGGGGGGCGAGCAGCTTTCAGGGTTCCCAGAAACATGTTAACTCTGGTGCACAGCTGGAAATGGAACCTGAGAAGGTAAAAGGATGCCAGGGTGCCTCTTCTGGTATTTCTTTCACCCTCTGCTGACAGGATGAACACAGGTGCACGCTCTCTCCCTCCCCCTCCCCTCCCTCTCCCTCATGACCCATCCCCCACACTTATTCTGTCTCTGAGGCTTCCTGAAGCTTCAGCTTAAAGTTGAGACCAATTGTTTGGTTTGCTTACAATGGCCTTGCTTGGTACAATATTTTCTGAACTTTTTTCCCCTGAAGCAAATCAGAACACAAGTTTTGGCTTCATGTTATTTGTTTACTTAAGTTTATCCCTATTCACACAGTAATGCCAACTTTTTCCATTTACATATAAGGGGAAGGAGTTTGAACTAAAAGAACCAAGAACAAAAAGGCTGGACAAGAGGAAAGAACAAAAGACTGAACTAACTAAAGCTTAAGAGCAGGTGATGAGGCCAGGCGGTGGTGGCGCATGCCTTTAATCCCAGCACTTGGGAGGCAGAGGCAGGCGGATTTCTGAGTTCGAGGCCAGCCTGGTCTACAGAGTGAGTTTCAGGACAGTCAGGGCTACACAGAGAAACCCTGTCTCAAAAAACAAACAAACAAACAAAAAAGACAAATAAAAAACAAAACAAAACAAAACAAAAGAGCAGGTGATGTGATGAGATCAGGCTTAAAGTAGGAACAAACACTGGGGGATGATGGTGGAGAGAGAAGGTAAAGGACCCACAAATTAAACACCCATTTAACAGTCAGTACTGACAGAAGAAAGGCTGGAGCATGGACAGCAATAATGAGTAAGGAAGCAATAATGACTAAGTCAAGCAATTTTAAAGAAAAGGCTAGGACAATGCTTCGTGGTTTAGTGCTTAACCAAACCCCCTACCAAGTGATGTCCATGTCCACAGAGACCTTTAATTCAGGATATATAGCTATAGCTACTCTGTACTTGTGGTAAAAACAGAAGAAGCACATTAAAATGTGTAGTCGACTCTCAAACCCAACAGAATGTAATGACTTTAGGCTCCAACATGATACAGAACAGGACCAGCATGTTGTATTCAATGGCAGCCTGTTCTAGCAATTATAGTACTCTCAAATTAGCAGTGTGACATTACACCTAGACTTGCATAACTACTAAGACAAGATCTTAAATATCCCAGAGACCTGTGAATGTAAAGATAATCTCAATATGGCCAGTCTTCTAGTGTTAACAATTCCCCTACACTTGATTCATAAGTGAATAAATCATATAAAATTAAGTCAGCTGGTACTTGAGGAAGTACCTTCATCAGAAAGAGACTTAATGAAAAGCTTTAGCTTAGATGAATACTCTAATTATTACAAGCTAATATTTGTCCACAGAAAAGGAATTTGTTTCAGGATTAGTCAGAGACCAGGAGAAGCCAGGAGGCACTAATTCAATAATGGAATGCCTAATTAAATGATAATGGATCCTAATTATAATGTATTACTTTCCTCTGTACAAGATTGATTGAGCACATAGCATTTCACACAGTTCATTAAAGAAACCTAAATAAAATGCAATTACTAAAACTAAAGGAGGAAAGATAAAGAGAATTGGTAAATTTATGCTTTCTCTTCTACAATATAGAGAAAGTCAAGTGTAATAGGAAGTTTAAAGATTAGAGGGAAAACTTCTACAGGATGAGATATGTTCAAAAAGTGCATATAGAAACTATGCTTGTGTCTCCTTCCTAAACTGCTTACTGCCCTCATATGCTTACAATTAATTACAATAATCTCATGCACTTGTCAGAGAACTGATGAGAAGTTTATTAAATGCTTACTAAATCATGGTTATGATGATAAGCTTAGGTGGTAAAATTACCAAGACAGATTTAAAGACATGCAAGCAATCTCAGGCCTGTTGAAAGCTTATAATCCAGTTGAAATACAAGATATAAACATGGGAAGAGCTACGTAATAACACAGGAAATGGATAAAAATACAAAATTGCAAGAGAGAGAAGAGAGTGTGATAGGAGTAAGTGTTCTGCATTCAGAGAAGGATAACTTGGAATTGTCCAAACTGTCCTGCATAAAACATGCCAGAACAAGTACCCAAGACTGAGAGGACATAGGTCTTCAATAGCTACAGAGAAACTAACATCACATGTCTTAAGAGGAAAAAAGAAGGAACAGCAAAGCAATAGAATAAAATCAAAGCCAGGCTCATGGGTATATGAGAACTTAATTTACATACAGTAAAGGTGGCATCACAAAGCAGGGTAGCACAATAAACTGTTTAGTGTGTAGTATTTGAGAAAAATGAAATGAGAAGCGTACCAAATAAGATGTGAAGGACTTAAGATGATTAAGAGTGCATTACATTATTTAACAGAAGAAACTGAAGGTCAAGGAGCACTTGGGAAAGGAAGACTTTCAAACAACATTTTAAGAAGAGCAACCACAGGCTTAATATGGCTATATTAAGTGAGCATGGTGGACAGGCCAGCACCAGTCAGACACTGGCTGAAGGGTAGGAGTTCAAGGCCTACCTGAGGCAAAGAGACCCTGTGTTTAAATATACAAACAAACCTGTTGAGAAACTACATAATAAAACCACGTTCATGGTATCTAAAAATTATTTAAAACACATGCACAGAGAGAACCAGATAGTACAGATGAGCAACTAGTTAGTCCAAATGAGTAGGCCACACAATAACCTCATTACAAACACCAAAGTCACAAACAGACAGTTCAATGAGAAGAAACCCATAAAATAGCAGGTACACAAAAACCCCTTTAATCAGACAACAGGAAACTGAAGGCACAAGTTTCCATCTTAAATCTGCTCAAGTGGCAAGGAATACAAAGCAAGATAATACCAAAGGCTTGCAGGAGCATGGGCGAACCCTCAGAGAGCAGTGAGAGCCTTCAAAGGAACAGCCAAGTTGGAGGGAGGACTAAGCAAGTCACATAGAGCCAGCTGGTACCTCCAGCTCACAGATCTATGCTTGAGCAGCACCCATGCAAAGTTCTCAACACATAAAAAGAACTAATAAGGGTATTCATGTGGTGATGGGTGTAGGGGTAGAGGCTACTTGGATGGACATGTAGAAGGGGCATAGCAGAGAGAGGCACTTACCAGAAGAAGCCAGGGACATGATCATATATATGTTGTTAAAAACAAAACGCATCAAGAAAAAGATGGGATCACAATCCTATTTGTATAAGTAAATAATATATACATATACACATATACATATGTGTGTGTGTGTGTGTGTGTGTATGTATGTATGTATGTAGGTGAAGTTTGCAAGAACACATGGAAGAGAAATACTTATTCAGTAGAAACATTTGCTTATGGAAGAAGAAAGAAACAATATAGGAAAAAAGTGTATCAGGAAAAACTATACAAGTGGCCACACCCATGCCAGTGATGGTGAAGCTCAGAAACCAAGAACTATGGTGAAGTCTGTCCCCTGAAACTGGGGTAGTAACTTATTACTAGTATTCTTAAGAGAAACAGAGAAGCCAGGAAGAAGAAAGGGAGTTCCTATTAGACATTATTTGACTTTGTGAAAGAATATCTAAAATAACTATTCAGTGCACTTAATGGAGCTGTGGGGAAGACAGACAGGAGTAAACAGGCTAAGCAGAAGCATGCATCTGAAAAGCAAGCATGCATCTGAAAAGCATTAGCCAGACACTGAGTAACCAAGGGAGGTATACACACTCTCAAGCAGCCACTGAGGAGGGCAGCTTGGGTAGAGCTCAAGCCAAGAGGAATGGTTTTCACACAGAAGACCAGGAAAGGAAAGGCCGCCAAGCAGCCAGAAGGCTAGCCAGAATACACAATGTCAGTGATGGGAGACAATGGAAAGCATGTAAAAGGTGCAAGAGCCGGATTCTAGAAGGCCTCTGCCTACACTTTCCAGGGTGTAACTATTCTAATTATTGAGCGATCAGTCAGAACTCAAGATATGGGGAAAGTAAAATGTAAACTTGGCATTGGTTACTTTTCAAAACCAGAGGAAAGTAAAGCAGGGCCCTTCAAGGACCCAGGATTATGCTCTTCACTTTCCTACCAGACACTGGATTCGTTCAGGCCTCGGCTCACTGCCACTGCCACTGAATCTTTCTTTACAAGAGCAGCTTAGGGCTGCATGAGGGAGGGAAATGCTTTATTCTTAGAATGGGTAATTGTGTTCCTGATGAGGAAAATAGCTTTCTGGATTCTTTTAAACTAATTCTGCAAGTCTGAAATTGGCTTACATATCTATTTTATATATTTGAACACATTTTAAGCACTAAAGCAATTTCTAAGAATAGCAGTAAGAGAAAAAAAACTAAAGAAATAAACCAAAAACACAGCATGTAAATTAGTCTGCCTTAGAATACATCTACATATACTGTCCTGCAGTGGTATATTTTATAAAGGGAATTAAAGCCAGGAAATTAACATTTTAATGAAACAGACAGACTTTTGACATTAAGACTATCACTGACAGCTGCATGCAGGTGGCCAAATGAGATGAAATGGAGTTTATACCTTCAACTAGTCTAAGCTAGGGCAATTTGGAGATTATGATTGAATTTAAATTAGAAAATACTGCTGTGTGCAAACATGGTTAGGCTAGTAAGTAGTCTTTGGGAACCTTGGCACTATAAATGTTTAATTTAAAACACACGCACACACAAACCCTGATTTTTTTTTTTCCCCTAAAAAGCTGTCTTCAAACCCAGGGGAATGAATCTAGGAACATTACAGGCTTTATCTGAATAGCTCCTTTAATTGTTAGAGGTCTGTGTACCATGAGAGCTAAATGGTGAGGTCCTTGGAAGGGACCTGGAGTCTTCCACCTGCAGGGACACTGCAAGGACCCATGGCAGCAAGCACTCGGGGAAGAAACCTTCTCACCTGAGGAAGGTGCAGTCTGCCTCTTATGTCCAGGACCTTACTCTTTTTTTTTTCTTTTTTTTTGTTTTTCGAGACAGGGTTTCTCTGTATAGCCCTGGCTGTCCTGTAACTCACTCTGTAGACCAGGCTGGCCTCGAACTCAGAAATCTGCCTGCCTCTGCCTCCCAAGTGCTGGGATTAAAGGCGTGTGCCACCACTGACCAGCTGGACCTTACTCTTTAAGTTGTCTAAAAAGAATGTGATGTTCTTCAGGGGGCAGAGGCTGGGTCAGCAAGGCACAGCCCATGGGTCACTTGTATCTGTGTCTGAGGAGCTTGTGCACTAAGAATGTGGGGATTTTTTTTGTTTTTGTTTTTTGTTTTGTTTTGTTTTACTTTTTCTCTTAAATGATTAAATTCTCAATATTAGGAGACATGAAGGTTCTATGAAGTTCAAGTTTCACTTTCAAGTTTCCTAAAGGCCCACCCATTTGTTCTCGATAGCACAGTCAGATAGCTGTAAACAAAAGCACGTGCCACAGTGGCTTGAGTGCAGCTGTCTCCCTTCTAGCCTTTTCTCTTAAGCCACTGATCTACAGGGCACAGAAGGGATTCATAGGCTACCTGGATACCTGTCTGACTCCATTCCTTCCAAATTGTTGAAGCATAGAAGAGGAGGTTGAAAGGTCATATTATGATGGCCCAGAAGGACAATAACTTCCAAGCTAACCAGAAAGCCCCCTGGTACATGTGTTTCTGCTACCCCAGGGAGGCAGAAAGACCCACATCCCTTCTCGGTCCCAACAGAACTCAATCCCAATTCTTTGTATGGTCACAATTTACCATGTACATTAATTAGCTATGGAAATATCCACAGTGGATGTGAACAGCATTTATATTTCTTTTCTGTCCCACTAATCATTTTCAGAAGGTACACTTAACCTCACTTTTCTCTTTGCTGAATTTTCTAGAGACCTGTCAAGTATTCATACACAAATGATATGCTAAAGATACAAATCTCTTTCCATTTATTCAAACATCAGGTAGCTTATCAGTTTCATCTTCTTGGGAAAATTCTCCTTGGAGCCTTCCTGAACCAGAAAGTCTCTTCTGAACTAGGAACCTGCTATCCTGGCTCTCTCCTGTAAGATGTTCTAGTCTAATCAGCCTCTCTGCTACTCCCTTTTTTCCTCTGTTAGACTACATAGCGGCATCTCACTAAGAAAGATTAAGGATTATAATAAATCTAGGGTATCGTGAATGCTTAAATGCTGCCTCCTCCCAGTTTGCTGGAGAATTTGGCTCTGTTCACTATGAACCCACTTTCTCAGAAATTAAAGGACTTTCACTTTTTCTGCTAGTAGTACCTGGAGCATGCTGACATCTCCCTAATGTCTGCTTTTCTAGACACTTGCTATTTCTCCTGGACAGAAGCTTTGAGCTTTGCTGCTGGAGCACTGCACTTTCTCATGAACTTCATTCACTGTATCATGCCTCTACCTATAAACTTTTACCCTTACTTCTTGATACTTTACCATTTATGATAAAGGGCAAAAACTGAAGCACTCTGGGGCCATTTTAAGTGTTTACTCTGGACAAGGATTGTTCCTAAGTTTCCTAATATTTTGGTTTGTATATTGACTCTAACTTTCTTATGCATTATTTGTTTCACTGAATGCTAGGTCTCAATTCTCCTTTACAGAGGAAATGGTAAAACTCTGCTCTACAGATGAGGAGGAGAAAGCATGAAACTAGTGCAATTCTTTACCTTCAAAGCCTACGATGTGATTTGATCTCACTAGTCCTGCAAGACAGCTCTACAGTTCTTACTCATACAGCCCATTTCTTTCTCTAAAATTTACAATTTGTTAATCCGAAATCAAAGCTGAGAAGCTAAAATTGATCTTGCAGTGAGAGGTGTGTCCAGGAAACAGCATACAGGGACCAAAGTGGTGTTTCGGAAGAAAGGCCCAGGTAGGATGCTAACTACAGCTGCCAGTCCTAGAGTTACCCCTTTCTTTTATAGTTGCAGAATCAGAGCTGATGCCAAATGCATGTGATACACAGGAAAATAGATACTGAGGAGAATCACATTTCCTCAATCTGTGAAATACTCTTATGAAATGAGGCACAGAGACAATGACTGTGGAAAAGGGTCAGGATGCAGAACAGCTCTAGGTGTGTTCAAGGACAAAAGAGAGGTGGCCAGAGCCTCAACTTCAAGCTGTTTACTCAAAGACAGAGTCACAACAGAACTTCTCAAAGCCCTATTTCATACTTTGCAATTCTTTGTAGCCAGCAATCTGACACAGGACGAATGAACATAAGTCTCCCAAAGAGTCTGTACTTAACTTGCTGGAGAGGTCCAGTAACACAACAGCAAAAAGTGCTTTAACAGCTCAGTTACCAACATGAGCTTTCTTAAAGCTGCTTCCTTGCCTACCTGTTGCTTGTCAGCAAAAAGCTCCTACAGGTTCACCAGGAGACCTACCTGCTATGGCCAACCACCTAAATTCTTTTGAAGCAAAAGCTAAGTAGAAGAGGTGGAAAAGCCAGGCAGTTCGTTTTTTTAACTAGTAAAGGAAGTTTCTTTAATTTGTTTAGAGATGTATTTTTTTACATTTCATGTCTGTGTTTGTGTAGAAGTGTGTTGCATGTGTGGGTAGCCTTGGAGGCCAGAAGAGGGCCATGGATCTGCTGGGGATGACTTAAAGAGTTTGTGAGCCGTCAGTCCACAAAAGGGAGTAAGACCCTCTATACGAAGAACTTCTCTTAACCAGCTGATACATCTCTTCAGCACCCAGGACATTCCTGAAATGACCCATTCCATCTCTTATTATCTACATAAATCCTGGTAGACCACTCCAGAGTTATCTCCAAATCTGAACTAGTCTCAACTACGTACTATTCTTTTTAAGTTTAGAAGCATATATAGTTTAACAATCATTTTATATTATAATGCATTACTATAACACACTTGAATTCAGCATTTATATCACTTTATTGGTATGTCTCTAGCACTATTTTAAAAACAAAAGAAATATTGCCAAATAACTTGAATGCTTTTGTTAATATGCATTATGTCCTCTATCTGCGAACCTTGAGGTTGGACATGTGCACTACTGAGCAGCATAAAGGATTTGTGCTGAACTACTCAGGCTCTATAACACAAAGTATCTGTTGGTGAAGTTAGCAGCCATCCCCAAGATGGACCTCAATCTATAGTCTTGATCTTAATGCTTACTGACTAAAGGAAATGATAAACTGGAAAAGTCCGTGATTTGCTTTGGTTGTCTCATCACCTCAATAATGATGTTCTCTCTGAGCAACTTGGTGTTGAAAAGCAGGCTAGAAACATTACAACAGCTCTCAGCATGTAGCAAAATAGTTGGAAAGTGACAGTATGCAACATTTAGACATAGTACCCCCAAATTTAGGCTCTCTTTTGGGAAAAAATACAGACCTATCATTTGAAAAGCCCTTCGTTTATTAGATATTAATATATCTAATATACCTTGATATGAATAAACTGAACATATATTAATATATCTATTAAGTTCAGTAAAAGTTCAAAGTAGCTGGGTACTGAAAGGCGCTGGTAAGGAATAGGAGAAAGGTGCATTGCACTGGAAACCAGAGGAAATGTTCTACCTAAGAAGATGCATAACCCATCCAGGAGGAACTGAGAACCTATTCTGAGCAGATTGGAAATAAATCTCAGGTTTAGTACTTGGCATCTAACTGCACAAAACCGTGCAAGTCACCATTACAGCATGCATGGGAGAAGGGCTCAGGAGGCTCTCCTCCTAGCTCAGGAGCTCCTGGTAACTAATGGCTGTATTTTTCTTAGGAACTGTAGCTGCTGCCAAGTTCCCTCTGCAGGAGGAAACTCTAAAAGGACTTGATGGGCTATAACAAGAAAGAGGACATAAAGGAGGGAGGGGCACATGTATTCTTAGTTCCATACATATATGCAATACATCTTAGTCATGTGATCCTCAACCCTCATCCTCAAACTCCAACAAAGCAATAACTCTACTCCTAAACAAGACATATTAGCTTGTCCTTTAGTTTCATCTCCTATAAACTAGATCTTACAGTGCTGGGAATTTTTAGAAAATAACCATGAGATAAATTTGACAGATGCTTTACAATAAAGCATTGGTTAATTTTATCTATAAATAGGTCCCAGGCTCCACGAGCCCTAAGATGTTGCATCTGATTTGAATGGCAACACTCAACACCAGGAGTGAAGTTTGTGGTGGTTAACTTGGCTAAATGAGAAGAGGAGGAGCTATGCTCCATTTCACACTCCTTTGCTCCCTAAAGGAAACTGTAGTAGTAGGCTGGCAGTAACAAGAGACTTAAAAGAATGATAAACAGATGGTTCTTGTTACTCAAAATAAATGCAATAACTTAATGTATCTAAACAAATGCTATTAAAATACATGGAACGAATTATACAATCTTTCCTAAGTTTTATTTACTCTGCTGGGTAAACTCCTCCTTCATAAAAGAAGTGATATAGGGGCTGGAAAGATGGCTCAGCGGGTAAGAGCACCGACTGCCCTTCCAATAGTCCTGAGTTCAATTCTCAGCAAACACATGGTGGCTCACAACCATCCATAATGAGACCTGACACCCTCTTCTGGTGCGTCTGAAGTCAGTTACAATGTACTTAGATAAAATAATAAATAAATCTTTAAAAAAAGAAGTGATATACTTCAACTCAGTTCTACAAACAGTATAATTAATTCTGAATTGAGAAAGTCACATTAATAGAACTTTGTAATATATTAACATAACGAAAGTAGGAAAAAGAAAATCAAAATCCTTTTATTATTTTTCAGGATTCTGTCCTGTTCTTATTGTTCCATCCCTGTCTTTGTAAGGCACATGCTGGGATTTGGGGACAAGAGAGGAAACTAGAGTAGACAGTATTCACTTGTCCATGCTTAGGACATGCTATTCCCAGTGGCAAGATCTGGGATCACAAAGTTAAACAATAGCTCTCACACCTTAATGGTGTGGTAGGAAAGATCGCTTTGTATATCAGACAAGTCTTGAACTTGTGATCCTCTTGGTTCAGCCTCTTAAGGAGTTGAGATTACAAAATGGCACTGTCAGACCAAACTGAAAGAAACTGCCGAAGAAAAGCATGCGCCAAATTCAGTATATAAGGAGCATAGACATTCATAGAGCACTTGGGACATTTACAACAAAGTCAAGGTAGTCTGCCTGTAAATAGCCTGTGAACTCTATGCTAGCCAGTGAGACAGGTCTATGTATCTTTGTTTTTTTTTTTAACCTGTGTACCTTCATATATATGTGTATGTGATGCTGGAGCTTAAACTCAGGACCTTGAACAACAACAAAAAATTACCTCCTCTATCAGTTACTACAACATTCTAAATATACCATGTTGTTTTTAAGATCTGTAGAGAGTGGTGAGCAAAGAATTAAAGAAGCCTGCTATTCTATAGAATGTGGTAAAAAAAAATAGTTCCAAAAGCCCTCTCATTTGTTTCCATTAAAGGGTACAACATAAAGATTCACTACTTAGCTGGGCAGTGGTGGCACTCGCCTTTATCACAGCACTCAGTAGCCAGATGCAGGCAGATCTCTGAGTTCAAGGCCAGCCTGGTCTACAAAGCAAGCTCCAGGATAGCCAGGGCTACACAGTGAAAGGGTTGTCTTGAAAAACAAACAAACACAACAACAAATCAAACAAACAAAACCCACTTCTTACTGTCAACTTCAATCTCAGAGCTCAGCAGCTGGATACAGATAAACAAGAATAACCATGGTGAATGCTTGTATTTAGGAATGACTATAATATGGTCCAGGCACTGAGGTAAGCTCTTCACACAGATGTCACAGTCTTAACAACCATAAGGCAAACATCTTCATTTTACAGACTCAACAGGGGCCTTTAAGTAACCTGATCACCAATTTTTCAATAACCATAGTATTTGTAATTCCAAGTTAAGTTATAGAAACTATTCCTTAAATTGTTCTAAAATACATTTAATTAATTTATTTTTATTTTGTGGCAGAAAAAGTGCCATAGAACAAGTGTAGAAGTCAGAGAACAACTTGCAGGCTTGGTTCAGTTCTTTCCACTATATGAATCCCAGGAATTGAACTGGGGTCCTCACACTTAGTGGCAAGTGCCTTTACCTGCTAAGCCAGCACGACAGCCCATTGACCCATTTGCCCATGCCCTAAACTATGAGAGCAGCATTCATGTATCTGCTGCCTGACAAATGCAAAACAAATTACATGTTAGTTATCCAGTCTGCTTGACGGAGGACTGAAGAGCAGGGAAGTTTTTAGAACATTAAACATTATTACAGCTTTGAGGTCATGAATCTTAAGTGGATTTCATGTGTAACATAAACAACAGGAACCATATTTGCCTTGGCTGGTGGTTGAATGTTGGCTTATTAGCACTTACCTTTTAAATCTATGCTACATGGCACCTTTAATTGTCTAAGTGTTTTTGCATACGTGATCAAGCACAATTAGACATCTGTTGAATACATTTTCATGTCCTAAAACTTTTACTGAGCTTTGAATAGTGAGACACCAGATGATGTGTCAAGTTTCTATCCCAAAGTAAATGCATTCTGCTTTTGCATTCCACTCTTCCAGGTAAGAGCCTGTCTCATCTCTCCCGGAATATTATGAAGCCCAATTTCATGCATGAGTGGGGAATAATTAGGTCTCCTGCCTCTTAGTAGGGCAAGTCAAATCTTTTATTCTATTTCACTCAACACTTTTTAAACACACAGAGATTTCTCTGTGCCACCCACAGAAGTGTTTTCAAGTGAAGGAATAATGAAGCTACTATCTCTACTCCGACCTCAAAAGAAACCCATGAAAAATGCTGGTGAAGAGTATTTTAAGGTCAATGATACAAGTTTAAAACAAATATCTTTTGAAAAGCTTTGAGAGGTGAAGGGGAACCAACATCTATCCCAACACTGGGAGTAACTGAGACCAGCAGGACCAGGCACACAGGAACTCCATCAGCCCTGTGACTTGGGTTTCTTCCTGTCTGTCTGGGCTGCTGTCCAGAGCAGACCTTGGGTGCAAGCTCTGCACCCAGTCCCACAACACTCAGAGGAAGCTCCACTCTCAGGTGCTCTGACACACCCAAGAT
>JADRCD010234633.1:0-12136 GCA_019843815.1 Montemys delectorum
CCAATCTGTTCTAATCTTCTAACTCCTTCTCAATTCTAGTTTGTTCTGTCTTCATCTATGTGTATCTTGTTCTAGCTCTGCAACCTGATTTGGTATACCTGTCCCAATAAAACTACCTTTCCCCTGCATTCTCTCTCTGCATTGATTTTTTAAATAGCTTCTCTTTCCTGTCTTTTCTCATGAGAGTTGGTCATACCCTATTCTGTTAAATCTTTCTCTGCTTGGTCACTTCAGCTGCCACTCAATTAGACATCAATTTTACATTCTTCTATAAACTAATTTTACCTTCATTGTTTGAGGTTAAAGGTGTGTACTAAAGACAAGTCTGTATTGCAGCCAGAGGGATTAGGTGTATGCAAAGGGGCGAGCTACACCCTAAGGCAACCTCAGAGTGCACAGTATGATCAAATACCCTGCAACAGACACTCACACATTGCAGCTCTAGTCACAATAGTTAAGGAATGCAATCAGCCTAAATGTTCTTCACATAATGATTCCATAATGAAGATGGGGTATATATACCCAACGGAATTCTCATCAGTGAAAAGAAAAGGAAAGTTTGCTATGTTTAGAAAAGAGGTGGAATGGCCGGGCGGGTGGTGGCGCATGCCTTTAGTCCCAGCACTTAGGAGGCAGAGGCAGGCAGATTTCTGAGTTCGAGACCAGCCTGGTCTACAGAGTGAGATCCAGGACAGCCAGGACTACACAGAGAAACCCTGTCTCAAAAAAAAAAAAAAAAAAAAAAAAAGAGAAAGAAAGAAAAAGAAAAGAGGTGGGAAATATTATAGTGAGTGGGGGTTACCACAGCCAGAAAGACAAATGCCATTATGTTTTTTTCTCATGTGTGGATCCTAGCTTCAAAGTTTTAAATTTCTGTGTTGGGGTGAGTGTCTATAAAAGCTAGGAAGCAAGAGAGGTGTCAGAAGAAACTGTGTGTGTGTGAGGCGGGAAAGGTCTTGGCAGGAGAAAAAGTACATGTGATACACATGGTACAGTAGAGGGAAGGATTATTAGGGCTGGAAAGGTTAAAATGGGGATAGGTGATTGATGAGGTAGTGGGGACTGGGGGAAAGTAACCACAACTTAGAATACAGGGAAACTCTACATAGAAACCTATTATTTTGCAAGCTAAATAAAAGATGTAATCATTATAAAGTCTGACTAAAGTCACCCTCAATGAAGAATGCTGTCCTCAGAATCCAGGAACTTTATCAACGTTCCAGTGCCAAGTGTGGGATATTACTCTACAAGATATTGGCTAGGTAGCCTCAAGGGGATCCCAAACAATGGAGGCTATTGTCACTGCTCTTGGCCACCCTGAAGAACTAGATAGGAAGACCCTACAGTTAAAGACACCGCATAATCGGGACAAAGCACTTAAGTAAATCAAGCTGGAACTGAGCTGGAAGCTTCCTCAGCTTTCAGGATCATGGTACCAGCAGGTGACATGCAGACTGCTGGAGGGGAGGGGAGGGAACAAAAGGCATCATTGGTCTTACCCAGTTGTAAATGCTGTAGACTGCATGCAAGACCTTCACACCTGCCAGACAAAGTGTTCCTACTGGTGTAATGAAGGCATAATTAGTTATCTCCACAGGAAGGAATTCCCTTTTTGTTGTAAACTTTCGAAATCCTGTGACTGCAGAGCACACAGGCCCTAAAGGGAGTCCTTAATATTGATGCTATGCTGAATGGACACAGTCTAAATGCCTTCTAGACTCATGTATGCCCCTAGACTGGTGCTACTCTTGGCCTTGGCTGAGTGGTGTTGGTTAATACAGAGACTCATAACTGGACAAAGTGCTGAGGCCAAGTGACTGTTGAGTGGCTTTAAAAGGGAAATCTCCTTCTCCAGGCTCAGGGAACATCACCAAAACAAGAGCAGAAAAACAAGAGCTGGAGGATGGCCACCTGCACAAAACCTGCACACGCAAATTAAGATACAAAAGTAGGAGAGGGCTACTCGGGAAGAAAAAGGGGGTCAACAGGAGTGATAGGACAAGAGAGCGTGTCGGGGATGGATATATTCTCAATAATTACATGTATGTGTGAAACTGTCAAAATTAAGCTGGAAAGAGTTAAAAGGAAGATAGTTGAAGACTTGTCTGGGCTACAAAGTGTGCTCAGGCTATCCCTGGCAACTTAGTGCGACCTTGTCTCAAAATAAAAAACATTGAAAAAAAGAAAGCGCAGGGACTGTGTTCAGTGTTAGAGTGAGTGCTTGACTAGCACGTTGCATTCACCCACTAGTAAGAAACCAGAGGAAGGGAACGACCTAAGTTGAGATATTTACTATCCAAAGATTCCTCCCCAGGGTTGTGGGTCATCGGTCATTTTACAGGAGGCAGTAGATCTTGTCTGGTGGCTGCCCTGATGGTAATTTCCCTTAAGCTGAGATCTGGTAACTCTGTCTTTTTATTCTTCGAAACCTGGGATCTTTAGTGGCTACTCTGCTGTTGTCAGCCCTGGGGATTCAACATCATTCCTTGACCTGGTTATGAGTCTTTAAAGAATTCTGTACAAGTAATTACCTCCCATCGTGTTACCTTATTTCTTTCTCCCTCTATCCCTACGTTTCTTCTTTGAAGCCTCCTTTCCTGTTCTCCTTCTCTTCTCTCCCACCTGTCTGTGTGTGCTGAGACAATACATGGTTCTTTCCCATCCAGAATATGTATGTAATGTTATTCCTACCTTTTGTATTCTCCCCAAGATTATAAAAACTGCAAAAATACCATTGTAGTTTACATCAGAGGCATGGGTAATAACAGATTTTAACATTGAAGCCAAGTCATTGTGAACATTTAATATAATTCCCACAATTTGGCAATTCCTTGGTCCCAGAAACACAGGCAAACCAGGTGACTGACCAGTTTCACTGGGACTCAGGTGTCCAGCTTGTGTGTCTGCTCACAAGGTTCTACTTGGGAGCTTGAGGATGGAGAATTGGATGGGTACAGTCAGTTCTAGGGGTAACTTAATGAGACTGTCTGAAAAGGAAAAGTAGGGGAAAAAAGTCTTACTTATGGTGAACTAGACCTTAGATGTAACCCTACATGCTAGAGGAGGAGGAGGAAGAGTGAGAGGAGGAGGAGGAGGAAGAGTGAGAGGAGGAGGAGGAGGAGGAGGAGGAGGAGGAGGAGGAGGAGGAGGAGGAGGAAGAGGAGAAGGAGGAGGAGAAAGAGGAGAAGGAGGAAGAGGAGGAGGAGGAAGAGGAAGAGGAGGAGGAGAAAGAGGAGGAGGAGGAGGAGAAAATAAAACATAGATAACCAGAAGGTTGATGCATTCTGCAGTGCCTTAGAGAACATTCTCATGTAAGACTATCATTAATGAATGAGTGATTTAAAACAAGCAACCAAAAAGGGAAGACAAAACTCCAGAATGAATTGAAACTTAACTGACTGCTTCAAGATGTTGTTGTCAGTGTTGTCAGAATCCTGACTAGCAGGTGGTTGTAACTTTACTAAAGCTAGACTGACCACTGGGACACACAACAGAGCTAAGCAAAGGACATTCAGAATACTATAAACATGATTACCTGCCAGAAGCTGAGAATTTTTTACAGACTGGAATTTCTAGCCTGAGGGAAGGAAGAGACATTCTTACCGTTACTGAAAAGCACGTGGGTCAAAGAATGGGTGAAGAAGTTAGGCCGGGTGGGCAGTGTGCTCTTGGGTAATGTGTTTCCTCTGACTAGCTGAAGTTACTTGAAAACTGGTTTTCAGGACTTAAAATAAGAGAATCTTTCAGTTAAACCTTTCAAGTGTCCCCCTGAGAGCTATCAGAAACAGACTGTATTCAAAGAAAGGTTAGCAGGATGCCACAAAGGGACCGGTGACCCCCCAGCCCAGGAGGACTTCCGAAGCACAGGTAGGGGTGTGGCAGTTGCAAAGCTGATTAACCTTCTTCCCGGAAGCTTTATCTTAAGAAACTCTATCCCTTTCCAGTTCAGATTTCCCCCAGTTAAAAAAGCAGGTGGGTGGTCTGGAGAGATGGATCAGTAGATAAAGGCGCTTGGTGCCAACCCTATAACCTGAGTTTGATCCCTAGGGCCCACCTGATGGAAAGATGAGACCTCCACAAGTGCACTATGGCATCCCCACCAAACAAACAGACAAACAAACAAAAAGTGTCAAATGTGATAAAAAGAGAAAAAAAGAAGAGAAAGCCCTTCCAGTACAAACTGGAGCAGGCAGGCAGACAAGTCTTTTTTGAGGATTGGCTAGGCCTGTCGGAGAATACACACGAAGTAAAGGTGGCAGAGGATTTTTCTCTGAATGTTCCATTTCAAGGGTTGTATAACCATCTTCCCTGGGTGCTACACTGAGCCCAGTTTCTTCTTACCCAGCTTCAGTGTACCCTCGCTTAGCATAGACATTAACTTGCCAACAATATTGTGATTCAAGGCACCGGCAGAGAGCCTGGAAATCAGAAAGAACTAGAAACAACTGGTTCTCTGACCAGCATCCATGATGATTAAGAACAGAGATATAAAGCTGTATTTTCTGGGCTTTCGATATGACAGAGTGTGAGGCATTATGAAAGGCTCTGTTTCCTCATTGCCAAGTGGAGGCAGTGGCAGTTTCTCTAAGGATACTGTGCTGATTTAATGAGACAATACCTGTAAGGGTCTTAGCTTAGAACCTGCCACAGCTGTCTTAGATATCGTTTCTATTGCTGTGACGAAACACCATGACAAAACAAGCAAGCTGGGGAGGAAAGGGTTTATTTAGGTTATACTTCCATATTGCTATTGAAGTCAGGACAGGAACTCAAACATGGCAGGCTTCTGGGAGCAGGAGCTGATGCAGAAACCATGGAGGGGTGCTGCTTCCTGGCTTGGTTCACCTGACTTGCTCAGCCTGCTTTCTTATAGAACCCAGGACCACAAGCCCAGGAATGGCTCCAACCTTAATGGGATGGGCCCTCCTCCACTGATCACTAATTGAGAAAATGCCTTACAGCTGGATCTCATGAAGGCATTTCCACAATGGAGGCTCCTTTCCCTGTGATCATTCTAGTTGATACACAAAACCAGCCAGTACAACAGCCAAAAGCTCAGGGTCTGCCTTTTCTTATCATGGGCAGGGATGTACTTGCATGGCAGCTTTGGAGAATACGTGCATGTATGATCACCTTTCTTTTATCATACTTTAAGGATAATTGGTGTTCCATGAGTAACCAAACAAAGTGTTCTTATGATGCATAAGCTAGGATGTGTGTGGGCTTTTAAGGCTGGAAGGGCATCTATGTGACTGCACATCTTAGTGGAGGTACCTTGGCATCTCTCTGCTTGATTCACAAAGTGAGTGAATCAAAACTCAACAGTCTTATGACTAACTCTATGTACCTACAAATTTCCATAGGACAAGCCAGAGGAGCTCTGCTCAGAGAGTTGTACAAAGACGACTAGCTTCTACTGGGTAATGTCTTTCCAGTAGGGCCATGGGTGTAGAGACCCACACCCGAGCCGTAACACGTAGTCTGCGCATGTGCCTAGGGCCAGAGCGTGCCAAGTTACAGCCTATCCCGAGGCGTCTCATGAGGTAATGAGCAAACAGCCAATCAGAGATGAACACATCGCTCCAGGGTGTATATAAGCAGTGCATTCGCCAGGGCTCGCTCTCTCCTCGCCACATGGTAATAAAGGTTTGCTGCAGAAGGATCCTGTGTGTGTGTCCGTGTGTTCCTGCCGGCGGGAAAATAGCACGGACCACACATGGGAAAATCATTTGGAAAACATTAAGTAAACCTGAAAATGGACAGGAGAAGGTAGTCTTCACTCTCACTAGGGAGTGGAAGAGAAGGGCTAAGAGAGGGGTGGCACCCCCTAACTCTACCCTCCCCCTCCTGTCCAAGTCCATCTAGAGGTCTGGCTGAAAACTGGACCAAGAGGAGCAATTTCTTGTTTCTCATTAAGCTGTAGTATCCTTGTTTAAGCCTTTCCCAGCTGCTCCATTCTAAGTTGTCCTGGACAGGTATGATGAGGGGGTAGACCTAGGACTATTTAGGAAGAAAGATTTCCAAGAATGTCTCAAGTTCTTCCAAAAGACAGGCAAGAAATGCCCCCTTTTGTGAGCTGACACAGAGATTTGAATAATTGCAGTGGCAATACTTCCCCTGCCTTAGACCTTGGTCCTTCTCAGGAACTTCCTGTCTTTGACACATCTCAGGATATAAACAGTTTGTGTGTTTAACTGTTTGGTTTAATTTGAGATAGTGTCTCACTCACTAGCTTAGGCTGGTCTTAAACTTAGTATGTATCCCAGATGGGCTTCGAACTTAC
This sequence comes from Montemys delectorum, assembly GCA_019843815.1. Taxonomy (NCBI): domain Eukaryota; kingdom Metazoa; phylum Chordata; class Mammalia; order Rodentia; family Muridae; genus Montemys; species Montemys delectorum. The sequence goes on from JADRCD010234633.1 coordinate 6,284, forward strand.
TGTAAAGCCAAGGAGCTTGAGGTGATCCTCCTGCCTTTTTGTTTTAGTAGGATTATAGGAGAGTCCCTCCATTCCAGGCTTGATTTGATCTCATTTTATTTACAGTGAAAAAAGTAAATAGAGTTCTACACCATTCATAAATATTTCAGCTTGTAACTAGATCTGTCTTCATATTAGTATTGCTCAAAACTTTCTTTCGAGCTCACCAAGTTCTATGCTAGGTAGAGATGTTTTGCAACAAATAATTTAGCTTCTACCCTGTCTGAAGTCGACACTCCAAAACTAATCCTAACTAATTTGTGCACCCAGTCTGCTGATCGAAAGAAGATTGGAGGCCATGAGTCATCAGTGGAACTCTGAAGTAGCCTTCCTCATATTCATGTGTTTAATGTGAAACAGCATGTGGAACGTGCTCAGCTCAAGGCCCTGTTACTGTTTCCTGCCTTTCAAATTCTGGAGCCCAGGAACATTTTCTTTCACAACTTCTTTATTTTTGTCTCTGACTGAAAAGAAGAAGTAGAAGTAAAAAAAAAAAAAAAAAGCTGGGTGTGCTGGGTGCACAGTTACAAACCCCTTCAAGCCTCCCCCATCATTCCACTCACTAGAGATAACCACCATTGAAAGTTTGTTTTACTTAATTAAATTCAGTAATGAGGTAAAGGAAAAATAATGAGTCAGTGAGTCATACAGACAGAAAATAAACAATTGGGGAGAAACGAGGGCTCTTGTTTAGGAACAAAATTCAGAGAGCTGATTGAGAATGAAGCAGGGTCAAGTTGAGGTTGAAGCCCACGCTTTCCGGGTAGAGTGACAAGAACTGGCTTAGGAAAGAACACACAACCAAGCTGGTATTCTATGGACAAGTGCAAAACTTCTATCCAGTAATAAAGACATCTCAGGAGAGAACTAAAGAGAAACAATATATTTTTTAAAAAGGGTAGAAAGTGTTCTTTAAAAGTGCCAATTTTTAAAAAATGGAAATGGTTAGATTAAGGAAGCCAAAGTGATGTGGTCCCTAGGTGCGACATAGCATTAGATCTGTGTGATTGAAGAGAGAAAAATGCTATGGGAGTCTTGGCATTGAGACGTAAGATTGCCATCCTAGTACTCAGAGGGCTGAGGCAGGAGAATAACAATTGGACAAACTGGCTAGAACCTGCTCTCTGTCAGCTCAGGCCAGGTTAGACAGTATTGATAAAGACAACACACATGGTGATGATGAAGAAATCAACTTGGAACTGGCCACGAAGTTTTCTGTCCCCGGAGAGCCTCCACAGTGATGGAAGGAGCTACGCAGCTGACGTCATCAACGGTCTGTGACCTGGAAGTGTAAGGAGTGGAGCCTTTCCTCCCCATGTTGTTTCTGCTCATTGTCTTTTTCATAGCAGCAGAATAGTGACTAAAACATATACATCCTCAACTGTGATAGTGATGTAGCTTTGCCTCCTATAGCACTATAGTCTTAGACTACAAAACACAGAACCAAGGAGAGTTCTCAAGACCTCCTACAGGTGATAGAGAACTTTATGCAGTATATGTGAACTTTGTGACAAAACAGATACAAATTACTGTTATTTGTTGATGAATAGAACTTCCATAGCCATGTATGCCATAACTGAGCAGTCAAATGAATAGCGAAATAAAACATGTTTTAGAACTTTTATAATGATTAGTTAATTGATTAATTTAGTGAATGTGTATGCACATGTCCATGCATGTCTCCCATGGGAGGCATTTCATGTGGAGATCAGGGTATAACTTGCAGAAATCAGGTCTCTCCTTCTACTGTGAGGGTCCTGGGGATGGAACTCAGGCCATAGGACTGGTAACGAGCACCTTTACTCTGTGTCTTCTTGCTGGCTGGAAATAAAATTTTGAAACACTTAAAAAAAAAAATGGGTCTAAGGGAGTCCAGGCAGGTTATTTCAGATTCTTGCCTATTGTTTCGATTCAGTTGCTCTGTGTCATGATTAATCTTCCTTGTCAACTTCACTGGATGTCTAATCACCCAGGAGACACACCTCTGAGGCTCTGAGAGCGTTTCCAGAGAGGTTAAATGGAGGCGGGAAGACCTACCCCGGATGTGGGCAGCATCATTCCATGGGCTGGGGCCCTGGAATGAATTAAAAGGAGAAGAAGCAGAAGGCCAGCTAACCACAGGCATTGCTCATTCTCTTTCCTAATCTGCCCAGATGTGAGCAATCAGCCTCATGCTCCTGATGCTGTGAGCACCACAGTGTCTTTCCTCTCATGATGTGCTGTGCTCTTCTCATCTATGGGGTCCAAATAAACCTCTCCTCCATTAGTTGCTTCTCTTAGGTTTTCATCACCGCATCAGGAAAGTAAGAGCTGGTGCAGGTAGCTTTATTAAACTCGTTTCATATTTTGTGCAAACTTACTTCTTGGTAAAAGTTGCCAGTTTTCCTAAGAAGGAATCTGAGAATGTTCCGGGTTTAAACACAGTGGCAACACATTTGCTTTGGAAGGTCTTTAACACTGCTCTTCCAAATAAGCATAAGAGCGGCTTGGGGTGTGGTGAGGTTCACGTGAGTTCAGAATGAAAGAAAACACTGATGAACTGTAGCTGTCTAACTTGGCTCCATAAAGGGTTAGAGGGCACTGTCAACATCCACAGGGCAGACAGGTAGTTACCGGTAACTGCATTGTTTCTCTGGTGATCTTTTTTCCTGTGCTGCCAGGTCTCCATGATAAAAGGCTGTTTCATGTGTCTGGATACGCTTTCTTTGGCACACTGAAGAACTTTCACTATTCCTTAATGATCATATTCAAACTTTCCTTCATCCATGCAATCTTTCTGGCTTTCATAGATTCCAATACCACTGGACTATGAGCCTCTGGAAATGTGGCTCCTGTTCTTTAGTGAAACCATGCAGTCTTATCAATACTAGTGGAGTGCCTGATCAAAGAAGACATGAAAAACATTTGTGCAGAAAGAATCACAAGCCAGTGCAGGAAAATAGTAAATGAGTGGGTGTTCAATATGAGAATGATCATAAGGAAAAAAAAAACCGAAAACAGCTGAGTGTTGGTAACATGTGCCTGCAGCCTTAACACTTGGGAATCTGAGGAAGGATTGTAATGAGTTCCAGGACAGCCTGGCTACAGAACAACAGCAACCAAACCTGTAACACACTGCCCCCTTCCCCCCCGCCCCGCCCCACATACAAATGACAAGTTATTTGGGGGATTTGGAAGCCCAGATAAATCTGAAGCTAAGACAGAATAATGAAGTATATAACATTTGGGTGACATGTTGATAGATAACACACTGACTAGGGAAATAGTAAGAATCACTGGTTAAGGATCTACTCATGAAGCTAGAATAGAATAGGATGACAATGCTATCCAATGAAGTCATTTTATGTCACTGAGAATATAATACAAACCAGGCAATCTTGTAGGCCAGAGGTCTTTTCTTCAATAGTTAGAGAAGGGGAGCATCTATGCTATACAAATTTAGTATCAGATCTCCCCCAGTCCCACTCCAGGACAGATAACTGAAAGACTGAAGACCATTGGAATAATGAAGGATAGATTAAATTGACCATCCCCCCAATTTTTTTTCATAAGATCACCCAACAAGGCTCCAATAAAGTTAGATACAAAAATAGTGGACTTGTTGGTTTTCGTGGTTCAGGCCAGTAATCTCAAGGCTATTTAGAAGGTTGAGACAGGAGAATCTTGAGCTCAAGGAATAGCTGACAGAGTAAGTTCAAGGCAGCATGCTTTCAAATGAAGTTCAATAATTATAAAATAAAATAAGACTAAAGGGCTGGGGATGTGCTTAGTGGTAGAGGACATATCTCAAATGCACAGGCTGTGGATTGGGTTCACAGCACCTGAAAAAAAAATGAATTGGGTGCTATTCAGAGGGAAGAATGGTCAGGGCAAGACACAGAATATTGGCCAGTGTGGAAGGCATCCTACAGTGAGAATCCCCAGGATCCACCAGTAGGTGTCCTTGAGATGGACAAGGTGGGGTAAGAAAATTCATGTTTGTGAAAGCCAAACAGCTTCAAATTTTGGCTGTTGACATTGAGCTTTCATCTGAGCAACTATAATCTCGTAATTCAGTTTTCTGGTTTGTAAAATGGGGTCATGATGACTGTGATAGTCTCATGACGATGATACCCATGTATTCCAGTGAGGATAATATGAACTGACTTCCTTGCACTTCTCAGGACTGTGATGATGGCAGCTAATACCAGCTATGTTCTGGACATTTTGATATGTGTTAGCTGATACTATGCATAATATTACCTTCTTTTTGTTTTCAAAAAAACGTTTATGATGTCCTACCTGTAGGCACACCATGAGTGTGTGCCCAGTACTCATGCAGGTAAGAAGAGAGCATCAGATCCCCCAGGATTGGAGTTATATAGGTTGTGAGACCCATGTGGTTGCTGGGAATTGAACCCGGGTCCACTGGCAGAGCAGCCAATGTCCCTAACTGAGGAGCCATTGATCTAGTTCCCATAGCATCACTTTCAATAGGCAGTATGAAAACTGATATGCAACTGGACAGCCTCAGAGAGTTACTGAAGTCTTTTGATTCTATTCATAGTAAATGGCAGATCTCTGTCAACTCTGAACGGCCTGATAACACACTGTAATGGTGTCATTATATTGTACTCTTACATGAACATGTTACAATCTCAGCACACATTTTTGCTTTGTCTTGTCTAAACATATCTCACTTTAATGGGCTTTCCTGAGTTTGCACTTAAAAAAAAGAAAACAATCAAACAAACAAAAATCCCAGCAATTGAAGGTTTGTGGCAACTGTACCTTGAGCAAATCTGTGTTATCTTCCCAGGGGCATGTATGTACTATGTTTTGGTAATCCTAGCATGTTTTTCAGACTTTTTCATTATTATTATATCTCTTTCTTTCCATTTTATTTTAGGTGTGGGGGTGTTTTGCCTGCATGTGTCTGTGTACCATGCTCATACATGGCCTGAGAACAGAAGAGAGCATCAGATATCCTGGGACTGGAGTTATATAAGGTTTTGAGTCTTCATGTCAGTGCTTGGAATTGAACCTGGATCCTCTGAAAGAGCAGCCAGTGGTCTAAATACTGTTAAAAGTTGTCAAAATCTGCAGCCTACCTGATATTTTTGTAATTTTTATAGTGCTACCATTGTAGGAAACAGGGGTGTGCACAAATATGCTAAATAACTTAGAATTCCATACCAATTATCTGGGAAATTTATTCACGTATTCATTCATTCATTCATTTCCCTAGTAGCAGGGAAGTCACCCAGATTGCCTTACATATTCAGCTAGTACTCTACCATTGGGTTATATCCTTAGCTCAAATCTGTAATAATCTCTTATAATGTTGGTAATGAATTTGGGTGTATGTGTTCATGTTTGTTTGTATATGTGTGCATACATGTGTATAGAAGTTTGAGGTCGGGAGTTCTGATACAACCAGGATAACCCTGAAGAATCAAAAACTTGGAAAGAAATCAGGAGTCATAGATGTAAGCATCACCAACAGAATACAAGAGATAGAAGAGAGAATCTCAGGGGCAGAAGACACCATAGAAAACATTGACACAACAGTCAAAGAAAATTCAAAAAGCAAAAAGCTCCTAACCCAAAACATCCAGGAAATCCAGGATGCAATGAGAAGACCAAACCTAAGGATAATAGGTATAGAAGAGAGTGAAGACTCCCAATGTAATGGACCAGTAAATATCTTTAACAAAATTGTAGAAGAAAACTTCCCTAACCTAAAGAAAGAGATGTCCATGAACATACAAGAAGTCTACAGAACACCAAATAGACTAGACCAGAAAAGAAATTCCTCCCATCACATAATAATAA
>JADRCD010234635.1:0-15438 GCA_019843815.1 Montemys delectorum
GAGCAAATCATCAAGCAAACTCAGATGGAAGGATGTTCCATTAAGTGGCTATGAAGCACACAGCAACACTAACAGTCTAGAAATACAGAGACAGTGAAGAAACACTGAGAGACACTCAGTGCCTAGACTGGACTAAGGAGACATCATGATCCTGCAAAGGGGTACTCCAAATTTGAACAAAGACTAGGAAAGGAAATTTATTGCTAATATTGGGATAGCCAAGATAATAGGTAAATCAGTTGCTAGTTGCACACAACAGTTTGTTTCTAAGTTGTGATAAATGCATTGTATACAATAATATAGGATATAATAGGTATGTTGAAATTTCCAGCATTATCTTTGTAACATTCTGTAAATCCTGAAGTCTCCAAAATAAAATGTATTTTTGAAAGATAACAATTATAGAGAGATCCTCAAATGTAATAGATCATATTCAAATGTTATATTATATCTGGAGATATGATAGTTTTCTGCAGAGTTTTAAGTGGATTAATCTGGTATAGTATTTATTTATTTAGTCTGATATCCAGTTTGTTTCTTAAACAGAAAATAAAGGGAACTAGACTATATCCCATCTAGGAAGCAGTAACTTAATCACATTCTGACAGTTGGGGTGGAGGGGCACTGTGATGGAGAAGATTGTAGCCCTCTCTAGGCCCACCTCTACCACCTTAGTCAATAACATCATTTGTCTTAAGTTGTTCTCTCATCTGGGAAATAAATATAACACAAATGTGACTTGTGATAAAAGAAGTAAATGACTATTATAAAAACACACATATGTGTTGTAAGTGATTAGTAATTATGCACCCACGAGTTTGGAGATGACCTATCTAAAGAAGGAATAATTGTTTTCCCAAAACATTGAATGTATTACCTTAGATGGTAAAAAGAGACTTCAAGTATGATTACATTAAGTGGTTGTGATTCATAGATCGCTTCAAGGTTATGTAGATGGACTGGATACAGTACAGTGTTTTCATTAATTTTCTTCTTGTTTTGAGACAGGGTTGCTCTATGTAGTTCTCCTAGCCTTGCATTCACATCCATCCTGCCTCTGTGTCCTGAGGGCTAGGATTATAGGTTTATGCCAACATGCCCAGCAAACATTGATTTGTAAGAGGCAGGAGCATCAGAGTCTAAGAAGGGGTGATGAGAAGAGAAGTGGAAGCTAGAGTCCTGCATAGGAAAAGGGATTCAAGAGACTCCAAAGGCTGCGAAAGGATATTGCTTTCCGTCTTTTACTACTTTCCTATTTCAGATAGTCTTCGGTAAAAGAAAGGAAGGCAATATCCTTTCCAAAGGATATTAATTCCCAGTTCAAGATTTGAAGATACTGTTGAGAACAATGTCTTCTACTTCATTTTCAAATGCCATGATGCGATTAATATAGAATCCATTTTATGTGCTTTTTTTTTTTTTGAGAAATTCGTACATAGACACTATTTTGAACATATCCACCTCTATTTCTCTCCAATTTCTCCAGTGTCCCCAAAAATCCTCTCAAATTTATGTTCTCTCCATGTGTGTCTCTCTGTGTGCATTGTTCAGTGGCTCCAATTAGTGTTTCCCATATGCATGTGTGTATACGTCTAAACACTGGGGGGCATGAGCAACATTTTAGAGGACTCATTTCTGAAGAAAAAAAAAAAAAACCAACCTGCCCTCCATCAGAAATTGTCAACTGTCCATAACTCCTTGACTAAGGGAGGAGTCTATGAGTCCCCACCTATGCTGGATTACTGACTGGTATGGTCTTGTTCAGGCAACTGTAGCTATTGAGAGTTAATGGGTGCAACACTCCAGTCATTTCAGAAGATACTACATTGTAGCAGTCCTCCAAGATGGATGGTCACCCCACAGTCAACTACACTGGGCATTTTAGAAACAGATTATGTGGTCCTCTCTGTTAGCATCACTGAATGCCTGTGCCTATGGATAGGCGGGACCACAGACCTGTTGCTAAGGGCAACAGCCACCATATTCCCAAAATTCCTAGGGCTCGCCTCCCACCTTTACCTGGGCCATATGTCACAACTCATAAATACGGAGAACATTCCTTTCTCTCTCTCTCTTTTTTCCACTCCTCTCTTTCCTCGCCACTTCCCCCCTCTCTCTCTCAATTAAACCTCTTACACTTGGAACTGCTTGAGCCTAGTGTGGTACTTTCTGACGAGGGCGCTGTCTGAACACATCATTGGGGGCCCAGTAAGTACCATCCATATTCAAAGAAAATATGTCTCAATTGCCCAACCTCTAGATATCGAAAAGGTAGGGGAGATAATCAAACACTCCTCTGAGGTCCTTACTTCTTTAACATCACCCCTCATAAATGGCACTAACTTGTCATTTCACCTTTTACTTCAGACCTTGACCACGGCATACCAACTTAAGGAGTGCTGGTTATGTGTACCCCCTGGAACTAACTCACAATTGTCACTTACAGCGTCTCCAGTGATACTGCCAAGTAACTTACCTCACCCTTTGTCAGCTGTCCTGGCTCCAGTGTCACCATGACTCCATATCTCGCCTCTATCCCTCTCTTTGGCGTGGCAACCTGTTTTAAGGCCTCTGGGACCCATTCAGTGGGAATGCTGGGCTCCCTAGACTGCAATAGAACCATAACCCTTGATCTATCATCTCTGCCACAATGCCCTGCAATCCAAAACACGTCAATTCTTTGTGGCACTCGGGCATATCATCACCTACCTGCTAGCTGGTCAGGAGTTTGCACATTAGTGCTTCTTTTCCCTGAACTGAGAGTAATCCAGGGAAATGAGCCCCTGCCAACCCCAGTTATAGATATGATAGCTGCCCAACATAAGAGGGCAGTTCAAGTTGTGCCATTCTTGGTCGCTACAGGAATAGCCATAGGTGTTGGTACTGGAGTTGCAGGGATAACAACTTCCATGATCCAATATAATACATTCACTTCCCAGTTCCAAAGTGATTTTCAAAAAAATGTCTGAAACTGTGCTTACTATCCAAAAACAGATTGATTCTTTGGCAGCCGTGGTGCTTCAGAACAGATGAGGACTAGATATCCTGACAGCTAAAGAAGGTGGTCTTTGCCTGTTCCTCCAAGAAGAATGCTGCTTCTATGTCAACCAATCCGGGATATTACGAAATAAAATCCAGGAGCTACAGTCAGACATAAAAAATTTCAGAGACCGTGAGACTTTCAGTTCTGAGATTTTTGAAAACCTCATATGGAAGTGGATACTCCAGTTTGTAACTCCTCTCCTAGTCATCTTCCTGGTGTTATTATTTGCTCCCTGCCTCATTAATCTTGTTTCTACATTTCTTCAATGACAAATACAAAAAATTTCTAACCAAACTATCAATCAGCTCCTGTTACAGGATTACCAGCCACTGCCCACAGACGAGCCACTGTCCACAGAGGAACCTGATGCAAACGTTTATCAAGTGGATCCCGATGGTGAAAGCCAGCTACCCCCATTGACAACACCCCTAGACAGCAGGAAGTAGCTTAAGAGACATGATGCCCTCGTCCCCTTTTCACCATCGGCTTCCCCTTCCCTTTTTCTTTCCTTCTCTTTGTAATATCAAAAAGGGAGGTATGTTAGCATCACCGAATGACTGCACCTGTAGATAGGTGATGCTAACACTCTCCACAAAGAAATGACAGCCATTGTGTTTGGCCAAATTTTAAGGTAACTCTAGAACCCTTGGCTTCATACATAGAGCTTTAGTAGGAATGGGAGTGTTTAATCTGATGGGATTTTACCCTTCCTATTACTATACATAGTAGAAAATAAATTTTACCAATATGAATAAAATTCTCCATCAATTGACTGTGAGTTAATCCAAATGAGCATTTCTATGAATGGGTTTCATCTTCAATGAAAAACAATATAGAACTCCCCAAAGTTCCCAGGCAGAGAGTCAAAGTGAGAAAGCTACCTTCTTGTTAGCTTTGAGGCAGCAGTCCATATGAAGGAGCAACACACCCGAGTCTGAGCCCTCATCCATAGAGAGGAAGTAAACTACTCTAACTCATTTATTCGACTAGCTTTAGACAATCATAAGTCAGACTGATGCCGTGAATCGAGCCATTCTCATAGAGGACCCAGCTAAGCCATACCCAGATTCTGACCCAAGGAAACTGAGATAGTAAATATGTGTGGATTAACTAAGTAAGGACTGTTAACATTGCAATAGAATGCTGTGGATTCTATTTCCTACAGGAGGAGAATGATGGGGAACAATGACCCCAGAGGCCATTCTAGGCGAGCAAGAACCTCGTCCTCTAGTTTGTTTTCCTGCTTAGGGTTGTTGAGGAAAGAGGAGCTCTTTGCACCACAGGTGGCAAGCCCGAGACTTTTGTAAACAAAGGGAACATGCCCTTTGCAAAGCACAGTTAATTAGACTTCAGTATGCAACCACAGGTGATTGAAGATAATTATATTTATCTGGTAGTCTTGAGCTTTAAAGACAACCAGCAAGGCAATGCTGGAAAATAGTGTTCTGGGAGAGTTGACTGTCCAAGATGAGCCACTTACAGTTGATTTTAGAAAAAGCAACTGAGGATAGCATGGTAAGCTAGTTAAACTTCTTAGTTCCAGTCCTGATTGTAAATACTAACAACAGTCAAAGTTATTCTGTCAGTCATTCTGATGGCCAAGGACTTAGTTTCATGATCATGTGGTGATTTCTCTATCTCTAGGGAGAAGTAATAGCTCATAATGGTTTCTCTGTCCTCCAGTTACTCCCAGGATCTCAATTCAAATATTAAGTATGGTCTATAAGCCCTCACACAAGTCAGTGCCTGACTACATCCACTATCAAAGTACCTAACACTTATCATTTTTCACTCACCACAATGAGCTTTGTCCTATTTTGTGTGTGTGTGTATAGCTTGCCCATGATTGCCATCACACAGGCTTTCTTTAGTGGCTGGAATTATGCTCTAAGTCCATTTATAAGATTGGCAGTGTCCTTGCTAACCTCTGGACCTAGCTTTCTGTGACTTTGCAGGCAGGCACACTTTGATAACCAGACTATTTCTACCAGATTTTAAAACATGTAGTGTTGGACCAGCAAGATGGCTCCCCTGATAACCCCATTTTGATACCAAGAACTCGCATAAAAATGCAAGGCAAGAATTCACTCTACAGACAATGGTACACACATGCCTGCCAATATGCTACTTAGACTCATAATAAAATTGAGAAAAACAGTAATTTCTCTTTGTATTATGCACAGGAGTTTGTACTGCTATATATTATTATAAATATTATTGTGATGATAATAATTATTATTACTATTATTTATTATATTCATTATAGTAATCACTTCAAGGGCTGAGAAACATTTTTCTGGACAGTTGAACCTTTCTTTTTGTCTTCTTCTTTTTTTTTTTTTTTTGAGATAGGGTTTCTCTGTGTAGCCCTGGCTATCCTAGAACTTAATCTGTTGACTAGGCTAGCAGTGAACTCAGAAATCCACATGCCTCTGCCTCCCAAGTGCTCAGATTAAAGGCATGTGCCACCACCACACAGCGTCTTTTTTTCTTATGTGTCTGTTCTGTGTAGGAGAATTTTAATTCCAGGAACATGGCTGCTTTGGCCAGGGATCACATCCAAAAATATAGACACACCCTGGAGTACAGCATGATCTTTCTAGAATATAGAAATGCCCTCCTTACACATTTTTAACCCCTAACAATGAAAAGGTACAGTTAGTTTGTAGAAGGAAGCAGCTATGTTTAAAAGTAATATCTAATTGAAGGTCAAAGTGACAAATCAGAGAAAGATTTGCCAGAATAAGTCAGAGATAGGATACACCCAACTCACAGGAAAACAAAAAGAAGAGGGTACCTAAGACCAGGGAGAGAGAAAAAAAAGGTGTGTTGGGGGAGACTGGGGAATGAGGAGGATGGGAAGGTGAGGTGTGTGTGTGTGTGTGTGTGTGTGTGTGTGTGTGTGCATATATAACATTTTTACCAGGACAATTTTATAGAGACAAGTTACAGATAGAACATACTAGATATACACAGGTGAAAACAGAATAAACCAGAGAATGAGAAGAAGCCAGAAGATTTTAAACATATTGCCAAAGTCTATATGAGGCCAGACAGAGCAGTTCAGTCAGAAGTCAAGAGAAGCTGGATTGAATCAGTCTCCTTGAAAGATTAGATTGTATGGAGGCTAAAAGCTTCCAGGCCTAGACCTAGGGAGAGTTAGAACAGAGAAGGAAACACTCTGGGCTCAGCCTAAGCCATGGATTCACACAGCTTAGGTATGGCTCTCATCTTCTCACTTCTTTTGAGAAAATAAAAGCAACTTTTACAGTTTTGACCCAAGTCCACTTAGTGAAGTCGAGTGCCTGTTGTAGGGAAGGCCTGTGCTATATCCTGGTGGTGCAAGTGGTGAGAGGAGAGGAGGACCCATCCATAAAAGCTGGGTTATTCTTATAATCATCACTGTTCCTATCTTAGCTGATACGACATCTTTTTACTTGAAGTCTGGAGATCTTTAATCCAGAGTATCAGTTGGTCTATCACTTCATAATCAGATCCTGCTGCTCTGTAGTCTTAATGCCCAGATCTCCTCTTGCTCCAGGGACCTACATACATTTTCAGGCTTTCAAGTCTTTGGCTGTCTTGCTTCTTTTTCTGGAATACCAGTTCTCCTACTCCACTGTAGAGTGCTACTCATGCTCATGACATTATCTTCCTTGGAATATCCTCTTTGCCTTCTCTCAGACTTGGAAAATTCCAATCACTTTTGAGAGGAATCCTGGAAATTTTTTAAGATAGCATTTGTTTATCTGTTTTTCTCCCATTGTTCCAGTGATTGATGTCAAGTTAAGGTCTTTACGACCATATGCCAGGGCCAAATATAACTTTGTAGGAAGCAGATCTAGGGAAAACATTCTGGATCAATGTGCTGAGGGCCCAGGTCTAGTGTTATGGAGTGAGCCTTAGCAGGTATCAGACTCTAAGAGGGGTTTTCATCTCCTCCAGAGCTTTAAAAGTTTGGAAAAATACATAATCCATGGGTTGTCATTCATGGCTTCAGAAGAGAAGCAAGCCTATATTCTTTTGTTTTAGGATGAATAGAAGGAGACTTCCATGTAAACATTAACCCATAAAGCAGATAATTGGGAGCCCAGTGACTATATATTCCTTTTAGCAAGTGACTCTCCTACTACATTACAAGCTTCAGAAGTTAGGTCATCTCTTTATTCTTAACTATGCAATAATAGTTCATAGTATAGTGTTTCCTCCAATGGAAAGATTATCATCTTTGTAATATAGCTAGAACATGAATAGACAGTGTTTGGCACATATTCCAGAAGTGTGTTAAAGACATGTGTGTATTTACACTAAATTAAAAATGTGCTATATACATGTGATATGTTTATAACACGCATTTTATGATTTAATAAATATAATTTAAATGGTACTAAACAAACTCTGTTAATTCCCCAACAGCACACTTAACCTAATAGTGTTAGGGTTTGTGTGTGTGTGTGTGTGTGTGTGTGTGTGTGTGTGTGTGTTAACATATATTTTATTTATTTTGTTTTTGTTATTGAAGTTTCATACATTTATGCAATTGGATTTTAGTCACTTTCACTCCCCAATTCCTCTCCTCATCCCCCACTCATAGGAATATTTCTTTTAATAAGTCCCTCTCCTACTTTTCTGTCTTCCTTTTGTGTGTGGCTAAGGGCAGGTGTCTTATTACTGAATGAAGTCTATGTAACTTGCCTGTGGCTACACCACTGAAGAAAATGGCATTTCCCTTCCCCTAACAATCTTTAATGCTAATAGTTTGAGCCCATCAGCATTTTGTCATGGGTGGCATAGGGGCCTATAGTTTTTTTGTTTTGGAAGTCTGTTGTCTGAACAATTAAAACAAGCTTGGTTTTCTCTCTTATCTTCAATTAGATGCAGTTAATTTCTACCATACCTAGTTTTCCAAAGCACTCCTTTGTGGAAGGATATTTTACCACATTGTGAATCTCAAGAAAAATTTACTGGAAAAATCTGTTTCTAGCTGTAGTGTGGGTCAACCCTTAGCACACACCTTTAATCCCTCTGGCTAGAATATAGACAATCCAAAACAATGAAGGTGAATTGAGTTTATAGAAGGAAGTACTCATGTTTGAAAGTGATGTCTAATTGAGCAGCAGACAAAGTGACCAATCAGAGCAAGATTTGACAGAATAGGATGTGCCCAACTCTCAGTGAGTAGAGAGAGGAAAGGGAAGGTACTTAAGAGATCAGTGCAGGCAAAGAAGAGAGGAGGGAGAAAGAGGCAGGTTTTCTTGGAAGAGTTTTCCAGAGACAAGTTGAAGTAAGAACAAGCTCCACACAAGCAAAGGCAGAATGAGCCAGAGAATGAGAAGGAGCCAGAAGATTAAAAAAGATTGCAGAGTTAGTTTGATGTCAAGGAGAGCAATTCAGGAGAGGCAGAGAAAGAGAAGCCAGATTGAATCAGTCAGCTTGGAGAAGAGTTTGAGCCAGAACAGCTGAGTTGAATCAGCCAGCCAGAGATTGGAAAGAACTAGGAGGGGTGAGCTTATTTCATCAGCAAGTCTCAGAGACTGAAAACATTCTAGGCATAGATCAGATTGTTCAGAGGCTAGAAGCTTCCAGGACTAGGCCTAAGTTAGCAGACAGAGGGAGTAAGCCTCTGAGATAACAATTACATCAAGAGAATCAAAGCTACTTTTACACTCATTCTATTGGTCTGCCAAAACTTAGACATATATTATCATTTTCCCCTTTCAGAAAGTACTGTCTAAAGCCTTGTGTGGCAAACAAAACTACCTTGCTATGGCCTGTGCCACCCAAGAATTCTGGTCTCTTCACTAGTTCTACTTAGGTTCTGATTGTTAGGAAGGCAGAATCTATCACTTTTGAAGGACAAGGTAGATTTCACTCTTCTTTGAACTGTCAGACTTACATTATAGTCTCATCCTTTTCCTCACTGCGTACTGCAGAGCACTGCCAAGTCCACCCAGCTTCCTTCTCTCCTTCAGCCTTGGACACTTGAATCTATAAAACTACTTTAGACAGGAAGTAGCAGAGAGCCCAACACAAAGTGCCTCTAGAGATTAGAAGTTTATAATCTCACTAAACAGAGTAGTGAGGCAGTTCCATGGCTAAGTAATCCTAAGCTGGTCCATAAAAGACAAGGGTTTGGGGCCAAGTGAGATTGCTCAGCATATAAAAACATTCATAAACACAACAGTCTAAAGTTCAATCCCTAAACACTATGGTGGAAAGGGGGAATCAACTTCTAAAATTTGTTCTTTGTCCTCCACGTATGTAACATATAGCATACATGTGTCCACATTCCCCCCCTCTGTTTCACACACACACACACACACACACACACACACACACATTGCCACACAGTATAATAAAATGGTTTAAATAATAAATGGGACCTACCTAGATTTCTATTCTATTGTCTTTAGTGTGGCATGTGGCTTTAGTGCTCAACCACATGTGTGTGTGTGTGTGTGTTGGTCAGTTGTTCAGAGAAATAGAACTCATAGAATAGGGGAAGGAAGGATGTGGAAATGAAAGAGAAGTAGGGATCTAGGGAGAGATGGAGGAATCAGAATATATGATTTTTAGAGATTGATTTTAAAAGTTGTTCTCACCTAGAAATAACTTCAACAGCAACATCAGGACACCTCAGACCAAATGTACGGTGGCATACTCTAGCCATTACATAAATTAGCCATTAAAACATGGTTGGCAAAAACAGAAGGAAACTAATGTGCTTGATATTAACTGTGTAGAGGTGAAGAGTCAAACAAGCTGGGCTTTGCCTGCAAAGCAGAGCTTGCTGAGGTGGGGCTAGTAGACAGCATGTATTGAGCTGGTTAACAAGAAATTCTGATACACACCACAGAGGCAGAATTGTGGTTATCAGCCCTATGACTGCACTGGTTCTCCAGAGCCATACCTCTATGGCCTAGCTTGCCCTTTAAATGGTGAATTTAGTTTGAGTAAGAGCAATGTACTGTAAGAAGCCGCAGTGAGCGGTGATAGCCAGCAGATGGCGTTGATATCTAGTGCTCTCCCAAGTTTACAGATAAACTGCGCATGTGCCTAGGGACAAAGACCGCCAACTCACGAGCCTGCCTGGGCGTATTGGGTTCCTGAGCAAACAGCCAATCAGAGATGAGCATGCCGCTCCAGGGCATATATAAGCAGTGCTTGTGGGGGTGTGGGGGGTCACCCTCTGGAAGATGGAATAAAGTATGGCTGCAGAAGAATCTTGCCTGTCGTCTGTGTGTCTGTCCTGCGCGCACGACAATGTACCAATTGCCCTTAAAATGGTGCACAACATAGTTTGAATAAGAGTGATGTACTAGTTCTTCTTCATTAGGTGCTCTGCATCTTAGAAGTGTTGCATAGATGCCATCAAAAGATGGCCAAAGTAGGCTATTCTGGCACTGAATGAACCATTCTCTTGCCACTACTGTGGTCTTTATGTGTTTCTTTCCATCACAAGTTCTATAGCCACAACACGTATGCAAACCAGGCTGAAAATGAAGAAAAGCAGTCAGCAGCAAATAAAAGACAAGAGTTCTTTCCATGCCTTAGCAGCATCATGCAAGTCTGACTAGGACTTTGCATGATAGAGATAATGATAGAGGTAGAGATGGAGGTGGAGGTGGAAGTGGAGGTGGAGATAGATGGATAGATAGATAGACAGACAGACAGACAGACAGACAGACAGACAGACAGACAGATAGATGATAGATAGATAGACAGATAGAGCAAGAATTCAAGTAGTTTAAGGCAAAGAGGCAAAACATTGAAGACATCACACATTGCTATCTAAGAACAAGTCAACCACCACAGAGGTAGAAGTGATTTAAAAATGAGGGGCTTTCCTCAGTTGTTCTAATCCCATACTCACAGGTACAGGGATATAATGATTATTATAGCTTCTGAGCTACTGTGAGTATAGCCAACAGTTTCTCTTTCCAAAATATAAATATTTTATATCATTGAGAGGGATGTCCCCCCCAATTATAAATATCAAGTGACAGTATCTATACTTATTTAAGTAGACACAGCACATGTAACTTACATTAGTGCCATTAGAAACATGGTTACTTCTGGGTGAGTTAAATTCAATTTCTGTGCACAGTGAGCAGAGAACAATGTGCCATAGTATAAGTTGTGACATTAGGGATGTTGATCTTTGAGGCTCTCCAGCAGCCAGCTGGCTTTTTTCTGAGCCACCCACTATCCTTTACCATAGGTGTCTTTCTCCAATGAAAATATTCCAGCAGTGCTTACTGTTGCCTCATGACAGAAATGAAAACAGATATGCTTAAAGGAATTTTATGAGTTCCTTCTTTGCACAGTTTATATGAAAAACTCTACAGAAGAAATAGAAACATAGGAAGACAACGCAGTCGATCATAAACTGAATGACCTGGAACTCAGCACATTTGTCCTGTCACCAAATTCAGAACCCTCAGCTGGTTCTTTTGATCTTTTGTTCTGAGCACCAGGCTGAGTGAGGACCATACACGACACTCTTGAGGGCTTCCTTTCTGTCTCTCTCATATCTAGTAATTTAAAAATACTATGGGATATGCCATCCTCCCATACCTTTTTCCCTTTAAACTCTTGTTCTTTCCTTTGCTTCTTTCCCTTCTGATGTCTTGCAGGATGACCTATGGTTTTTATGGTTAATACCGGTTATTGATTCTGTCTATTATGTCAAGAATAGGACAATAATGAGTAAGGGAAGTGGGAGAGACAGGGCCCTCTGCTCTCCTTCTCAACTGAAATCACAGTGTTTCTGACTGTAGCCTGCCTCTGCTTCTCAGTCCAATGCCTGCATGCTGACA
This sequence comes from Montemys delectorum, assembly GCA_019843815.1. Classification (NCBI taxonomy): domain Eukaryota; kingdom Metazoa; phylum Chordata; class Mammalia; order Rodentia; family Muridae; genus Montemys; species Montemys delectorum. The sequence continues at coordinate 11,863 of JADRCD010234635.1, forward strand.
GTATCCACTCATGTCCTGATATTTTTAGACAGTGCTTGGCTTGATCTACTGAGTCTTGTGCATGCTTGCTACCACAATGACATCAGTAACAGCATGCACTCCAGCAAGCTTCACTGCTGTGGTCAGTCTGTTCAGACTTCCTGTTTCATTAGTGTAAAGAACAGTCCTCACTTAATCAAGTGTGGGCAAACAGCTTTTGCTCTCAGTCTTCTGTCCTCCTTTCTGGAGGAGGCTTCTATTGATGGAAGAACCTTAGGATTGCTGGTTTATACAGAAGAACAATGTGTTCTATTTAAGTTGCTGCTCACATAACAAGACTTCTCTTAATGTAATAGATTTCCATGCTTAAGTTAGGCATACATTTCAGATCATGTAGCAAATGTGACATTGTAGAAATAACATGGTGTTTATCCAAATTCTAGGTTTTTATTTGTTTATTTGATTGTATTATTTATTAGTACACAGAAATGAAGTGCACGGGAATGAAGTGTGGGATAAACTGATGAATGGGGTTTTGAGAGTTTCTGTCTCCCTAAAACTGTTTAAGGAATAAGTTTCTCTTTAAAAGTAAAGTAAAATAAATGTGTATTTACCTGGAACAAAGCTTCCCTGGACCACCTCCTTGTAAGCCCACCAGCCTTCATGGATTTTTGGTGAATTCTGTTGAGCTAGAGGAGAAACAAACAAGAAGGTAAATTAAAATGTAGCACAGGAGTCATATTTGCACTGTTAAAGGAAGACAGTAAATATCCATGACACTACCTTTTCTTACTTCAAGGCCATAATCCTTAAGAACTCTCCCTTTTTTTTTCTTCAAATATATTACTAGCATGTACATTTCTTATTATAGTTTTTATAGTTACTTGGGTATTTTTAAAAGTTTTTATTGGGCTGGGTGGTGGTGGCGCATGTCTTTAATCCCAGCACTTGGGAGGCAGAGGCAGGTGGACTTCTGAATTTGAGGCCAGCCTGGTCTACAGAGTGACTTCCAGGACATCCAGGACTACACAGAGAAACCCTGTCTCAAAAAACCAAAAAAAAAAAAAAGTTTTTATTTAAAAGGATTTTTAATACAATCCATTTTGATCATAGTCTTTTCTGTTCCTAACTCCTCTACATTTCAGAAACTTTTCTTAAGATCTTCTATACCTCTCTACCCATCCAACTTCATGTCCTCTACCTCAAAAATAAAATGAAATAAAACAAAAAAATTGACAAGAAAAATAACAACAATAAGACCCCCAAACTCAGTATGGTGCTTGCCAAAGCTGCACACTCAGCAGAGGAGGCTGACCTGCCTCAAACACAAGAGGGCCCATCTTCTTAAGTCAAGGGTATAGGAGTAGCTGTGATTTTCTGCTAGTGACACCTAACAAGCTCTCGAGGGATTTGCATAATCTTATGGTAGTAAAAATGCAATGATTGTGTATTAGCATATTTAACTGCTGTCTTCTTGACTTCTACACACATACATATATACACACACATGTGCAAGGATACATCTATGCATAGACACACTTCGTTTGTTGGATACATATGCCTATAAATCTCAGAGTATGTAAAACTGTGTCCTTGTTTTTATTAAACAGTATTAAATATTAATTTATTAAACTATATTCATAGTTTAGATCCCAGTTTACTGAAGATAACTCAGGAGATGCAACCAAACTGGTAATTTGTTGAAATAAGCCAGTCATTAAGCCTTTAGTTATTGTCTTAGTTTCATTCAACCCTTCACCCTCTTTTAAAAATCACAACTCTGAGATACATCATTTTGTGTTACAAATGATGGGCACATAGTATTGGGCTTGAAAACAAGGCCTGGTGTAGACAAGGGATTTGCTAAATCCCTCTGGGTTTCTGATGCACTTGTAATGTTTTTACCTGCTTATGAGACTGGAACCCTGCAGCTGGTAGCACCATGGTGACAAATAGTTATTGGCACAAGACAAATAAAAGAGAATTCCAATCTGAGACCAACAGTGGGGCTGGGGACTTTAGAAACACACAGAAGAGGGACAAAGTGTTGCCTCCTCCCGCCTCTGCCTGAATGCCTGAATTTCCTCTGCCTGAACTCTGAAAATGAAAGTAGCTGAACAGTCGGGGATTGTAGTAGCCACCAGTGGTTCGAGACAATAGCCCACAAACACTGCAGCTCCTCTTGGAACTTAGAGACTGATTTGCTCTGCTCAGTCGGTAGAGCATGAGACTTTTAATCTCAAGGTCGTGGGTTTATGCCCCACGTTGGGCGCCATTCTGTAGAGCCTGGCCAGTGGATCTACTTGGGTCCATGGGTCACTTCGGGCTGGAGGTTGGACTAGACCTGTGGAAATAATTGGACAGAAAAGACACGGAGGGACGCCAAAAAAAATGTATCAAAGTGACATTTACTTCAGGGTGAAATGGGAATTTATTTCCGGGGCACAAAAGTGAAACCAAAACATCTGAACATAATATATGCATAACGTAAATACAACTCTAGATGGTTAGACGCTGAGTTCTCAGCGGAATCATCTCTCAGGCAGGAACATTGTTTATGGTAAGTAAATGTCTTCAAACAGAAGACTTTGGAGAAGCTAAGCGCAAGTCCCTCTTTAAGTTCCAGGAGGAGCTGCAGTGTTTGTGGGCTATTGCCTTGAACCACAGGTGGCCGGCTACAGTACCAGGCTATTCAGCTACTTTAACTTTCAGAGTTCAGGCAGAGGAAATTCTGCTAATTTGCTCACAGCATTCAGGCAGAGGGGGGAGGAGGCAACAACAAAGAATCCACTTGTAGATCTGGAACATCATCAGCTCTAAGTTGTTCAGTTTAAATCTAGGGAGTGGAGGTAGCAATGTGCACCAGATTCCCTGGCCTCTGGATTCCTGTGTGGTATAGCATCTAAATGTTGCTATTGCACTTGATGTTCCTGAAGGCATGAGCAGCTCCAGAAAACAAATCCAGAAACTATTGAGTGGATTGACAAAGAACATACCTCTGTGCTAGAGAAAAAGGGGTTAAAATTCAGAAAGTACTTTGATCATCCCCCTCTCTGAGCACTTCTTTCTCTTCCTCAATATGTTGAAGGGCATGACTGACCTCAGGAGCAAGAGGAGATTCCAAAGGCTTAGTAACTAATGCCATGAATATAGAATATAGAATATAGATGACACATGATACAGTCAAGTCTAATGGCATTTTTTAAAACACTTTGTAATACTTAGCTGGGTGCAGATTAAGTATAATTCACAGATAATGCAACCTATCAAAACAGTTCAAAATGAAATCTTGTTATTTTATTAAATGAAGTTGTATTTGGACCCTGCTGGTCCAGTAGCCAGCCTGGAAAAGATATGCATTTCCACAAGCTTGAAAGCAGGACTTGAACTTCATCTACCTGCTTTGCATAAGAGATAATTTATAAGTTTTCCTTATCTCAGACAGAAATTTCTCAGTCTTATCAAAACTCACATACCTTTATCTTACCAGAACTGTAGAGAATAAAACAAACAAACAAACAAACTTTAGCCTTCTTTTTGTTACTCTGAGGGCCAATTGTTAGGGATTGTCTTAGATGTCTTTTATAATTTAAATAA
>JADRCD010234636.1:0-28378 GCA_019843815.1 Montemys delectorum
GTTAAGTTTCAGTATTCTAGGGCTCAGCTGTGGAGTGCGTGTGTTGTCCTTGAGCCGGGGAAGAGCAAAGCCAGTGTGCTGCCTTCCCAGTCAGCTCCCCTCCAAACCTGTCCAGAGCTGGAGGCCTGTAGGGCTTATGGAGAGGCCCGGAAGGGGCAGGAATGAAGCTTTCTTTGTGTACTGCCCACTCCATCGGCCCATCAACCTGGCTGCCGTGTCCCCATCTCCAGTACCCCTTTGCCATTTGGCAGTTGTCTGCCTCCCTGTCTCCCTTACCCTTGTCAGCATCATCCTATGCTCTGCTCTCACTTCCTGGCTTCTACTCTGAGCAGAGTGTGACCTTTGACAGGGGTTCATCAAAATACTATTTGGCCCCTGTTTAACTGCAACCTTTGGTTTGCAAGAAAATGGCCCATCCCTGAACTCTGCTGTCTGCTTTGTCACATCTCATCACAGGAACTGAGTTATTCGGGTACTGTAATGAGGATGTCTCTTCTTACCTCAGGGCCTCAGCAGAATGCTAGCTTCTACTTAGAAGCCAATCCTTGGGCCTTCCCATTCTCTACCTTTCGGGGCTTGAATGTCACCTCCTTGGCTCCCTATTCCACTGGCCTCTGACCATCACAGCTCCCTGCTCCTTTGCACGTATCTTCTTACTCCATCTGGTACCTATTTCATTTATTAACTTGCTTCTTGTCCTTATTCCACTGTAGGGCAAACTCCTCAAAGTCAATGCTACATCTACCTGCCTGTTTCCGGAGCCCAAGGGTAGGCCAAGGTCTTTCCAAGGAGCCCCCTGGAATCAAAGCTATCTCCATTGTTCAGGATGGATACTTTGAAGGGTGGGGTGATGCATACACAGGGAATAGCTCAGGAAAGCTGAGTCATGGATGCAGGAGAGGAACGAGAACTTAAATATGCCAACCCCACTCATTGCTGTAGAAGCAATGGGATGATGTCCTGAAGGGCTTGCTATGCATCACTTTCTGAAATCACATGGCATAACCCAACATATTTCTTGTTGTAAATATAGGAGATTTAGTGTGGATCAGCCAGCTATTCATGTTTCCTGCTTCATTGATATATTACGCACTGATTGAGCAACTGTTGTATGTCCAAGAAGGTGGCCATCTCAGAGCATGGTGGATAACACAGGGCTTCTGGCCCAGGTTGGAAATGTACTGTGTAAATGCCTGTACACTTTACACATGTCCAAAGGTAGGAGTCATCAAGGAATTGCCTGGCTTCCTCTGTGCATACTGGCATCAGGGATCACATGGGAGCATTTTCATCCCTGGAGGATGGAGCCTGACCTTGCGCCAGGATTGTCACACTCCTGTGTGGCTATAGTACATCAAATGTGTAGTGTGGTACTTGTATGGGTATAGCATTTGCGTATGTATGTGATATGGTTTATATGTTTGTGGAACATGTCTGGGAGCATGTGAGTGTATAGATACAGGCAAGTAGCTGGACATGTTGTATGCATGTACATCTGTGTGTATGGGCTGTGTGCATCTGTGCAGTGTTGTGGTATTTAGTACTGTGTGCATAAGAGTGGCACATGTGTGAGTGTGGAATGGAGAAGTTTAGTGTCTGTGAGCATTTTTGTGTGTTTGTGTGTATGCGTATGAGGGGAGGGCCCGCCAGCCCGAGTATATCCTCTCCGACATACCTAATTCTCCCAGAGGCTGTTGAGGCTCCTCCTGCTCTTTGATCAAGTGTGTATGAGAGCAGCTTAGCAGGGAGCAAGTCACCTGGGAATGTAGCTCAGCGGCCATTAGGCTGCTCTGTGGCCACGGCAGGTGGATCAGTGGAATGCCAAAGCCTCCGACAGTGACTTGAAGCATCCACCTCCCCCAGGGCTGTGTGGCCCAAGGTTCAGCGCTTGCACTGTTTTTGTTTGTTTGTTTGTTTGTTTGTTTGTTTTTGGAGGAGCATGATATAAATATAAAAGGCTCCTGGTTAAAATGTACTTGTCAGCTGCTGCGGCCTTTCTTCTGGGAGGTGGGTCCCACAGATGTCTTCTTTCTTGCCACCATTGTAGCAGTCTTGACTCCTTGGGTTGCTCGTGAAGTTTGGACCAAAAGAGACATATCTGTTTTCTAGAACGTTCCTTTGGCACTCACCTCTTTCCCGACCAATACATCTGTTAGTTTTCTCTTGCATCTTGTGATACGCTCCAAGAGAGCCCAGGGAAGGAGATGACCCTGATGTAGGAGCACCCTGTGTGTACTCCATGGTTTTTTAGCATCTTCAGAATCAGCCCACTTACCTCTCTTCGTGTGTATATAGGCAACAGGAGGGCAACAGGGAGATGTGTATGCTTTCTAGATTTTCTCTTAACCCGAAGGCTGTCCTGGGCTGTCCTTGGAACTCAATACCGGATAAAGGCTACGGTATATGAGGTCTTTATGATGTTATAAGTATGTTTCATGGAGTCAAACACAGAAGTCACTTTTGAGGGGCATTTGAAATCAGTAAGGGTTGTAAGTAGGAGAAGAGGGAGATAAGAGGAATAGTGAAATGTTTGTAGCTCAGAACCACTGGTTTGTGTCAACTCAGGCCCTCTGTCCCCCTGTCCCCGATAGCTGATGTAGGCAGATACTGTAACATCTAACATATTTCCTCTCATTGGGTGACACTGTTGGGGATATTAGGAAAGAAAACTTGCATGATGTTTTGACAGGCTGGTTGGTTATAATCATCCAAATCTCCACAGTTGAATAAGTCACGGGTGACCCGAAGTTTAGTTTACTGTGCGGTGCGCACCTTGTGTGGGTGGCCACCATCCACCTGACCCCTGCCCAGTTGTTTACCTTTTGGCGTGCGTGTCTTTAGTAGCGGCGTCAGGACCACCTGTGACTATGGTAGGAGTGTAATTTGTCAATGCAGAGTTTTAATCCTGAACTCTTGCTGAAATAAACAGGAGCTCTCTTGCTTCTCTCGATGTAGAAGCCTATCTGTGTCGGCTATGCTAAGTATACACAGTACTTCTCTGCAGGCCAGACTTTTACAGACCATGGATTCGGCACATGACACGACACCTTGTTGTGTGCCATAGCCAGGGACAGATGTGCTTCTATTTTAACACATGAGCCTTCCTGAAAGCAACTGTCACTGACAACTGAGCTGAAGGTTAGTTGAGCACCGGCTCAAAGGTGAAGACTCTGTAAACACTCTATTTTACAAAGAGTAAAACATTACTATTATTTTAGACCCTGAGTGGTGGCTTTCTGTTTTTGTTTGTTCGTCTGTCTGATTTTACTTTGGAAAATACTCTAATTTCGAATGATGGAAAAGTCACAAGGATGATCGTATGACCTCACGAGCAAGTTTTCTTAGAGAACTTATTATCACTTTTAAATTACAGTTGGAAGCTGTTTTTTTTTTTTCCTTTTTTCTATCTGTAGGTCTGTGATGAGGGAGGTGTGGGGGTGGGGGACTCACAGAGTCACATCCTCTGGATGGCCAGGGTTTCTCTTACTCATATCTGGCAATACTGAGTTCTGGCCGGGTGAGGCTGGCTGAGAATATTGCCTTTTCTGAGCTGATTTGGGCTTCATGGTGTCCAACCCAGCAGTCACCCATAGGCCTGGACACCACCCAAAGTGTGTGTGTGTGTGTGTGTGTGTGTGTGTATGTGTGTGTGTCCTGGTCCTTTTCTGTATCATCAGTTGAAAAACATCACTTATTCATTAGTTATTTCAGAGCTGAGAATTTTATTCAGTTTGATAAAATCCTGTGGTAGTTTTATATTGTTTCATAAACAAAACTCACAAGAGAACTTGAGAGATAAGAGTGAGCTGGGGATATAGCTCAGTTGGTAGAGTGCTTGCCTCTTGTGCCACGAGGCTCTGGGTTTGAACCCCAGTAAACTGGGTGCAGCTGTGCATGCTTGTAATCTCAATACCTGGGAAGTTAATATCCAGAAACCCAGACATGCTTGACCACATGGCAAATCTGAGGTCAGCCTAGGACCCATACAACCTTGTCTCAAAAATGAATCCTGCTTTTTTAAGTTTTTGGTTTAAATTTATTTTAGTCCTTTCGACAGTTTTACACATAAACATATTGTGCGCTGAAAGCTGTAACCCCAAACCTCTCCCACTTTCTCCCAGTACTGTTACACCCACTTGGAGTTCCTTTCTCACATTCCTGTCTTACTTTTGTGACTCACTGAGTTTTGCTAGGACTCTCTGTGTTTGCTGCTCTTTACCAGAGTGAGATCACCAGTGGATACACAGCTAAAGACGATGTCTGCCCTCCTCAGAGTCTGCAAGTAGCTCATAGTTCAGCGGAGAGAGTAGGGCCACACGGCCCTCCCTGAGCCATGGTTTACACTCATATGCTTGCCGCTGCTGGCTACTGCTGCTTCCAGCCATGACTATATGACTGAGTCAGGCCCACCATTAAATTAAATGTTTGGCAAACATAAAACAGATACATAGATCAAGGAAATAGGACGAGCCAGAGATAACCCTATGCAACTAAAGCTATCTTATTTTTGACAATGCCAAGAATACACACTGGAGAAAAGACAGATGTGCTTGGGAAACTGGATATCTACTTCTAGAAGAATGAAACTAGACCCTTATCTCTTACCTTGCACACACACAAAAAAATCAGTTCCAAATTGATCAAAGACTTCAGTGTAAAACCTGAAACCATAAAACTGCTAGAGGAGAAGGTAGGAATTACACTGTGTATGCATGCACACGGTTGCACAAGCCTTTTAAACAAGACACCGATTGCTCAGGAAGTAAAGCTAACAATTGACAAATGAGGCCTCATGAAACTTTAAAAAAAAAAAAAAGAAAGAAGAGTCTACACAGCAAAGGAAACTGTCAATCAAATGAAGAGGCAGTCTCCAGAACAGGAGAAAAATCGCTGCCAGCTATACATCTAATGGAGGATTAATATCTATGATATATAAAGAATCAGAAATTCCTAGATATTAAGAAAACAACTAACCCAGTCAGAACATGACCCACGGATCTAAACAGAGAATCTTTAAAGGGAGAAATCTGAAGGCCTAGGAACACTTTGTGAGACAAGTATCACTACGATCCCTTTCCACAGAAGGATGCTTAGGCCTGGTGAGGCTTTACCCTTAGCTAGAGAAGAGGAGGAGGAGGAGGAGGAGGAGGAGGAGGAGGAGGAGGAGGAGGAAGGAGAGTGAGCAGGACACCTGGTGTTAGTGAAAAGAGGTGGAGTCTCTGGCTCACAGTGGGGAGGCTTTCCCAGTGTGGTGCCCAGTTCTTGCAGCCTGAGAGATGATGCTCCCATGTCATTTACAGATGGGAGTTTGTGACTCTAGGCAGCAGTGTCAGGATAGGAGAAGCAAAGCTTGGGGTTCTGGGTACCCTTGGAGCCAGTTTGTGAAGCTGTGGATGCGTGGGTGGCCGAGGCCTGCGAACTTAACTGCAGAGCTTTCTAGTACTTGATGTGTGTTTCCAGCTCACAGTTCTGAAGCAGGAAAAATTTAAAAATAAAATAAAATAAAATAAAATGATGCTTTCAAAGAGACCAACAGATGTGGAAAAGCTGGAGAAATATGCAGAGCAGGTTTTGCTGAACTTGAATAACCCGCATGCTGGTTATCCGGCTTACTCCCTTGCAGCTGATCTCCACAGCCCCGGCTGTGTCTCCGTCAGCAAGAGGCCCATGCAGAAGGGAGTTTGGTGAAGACTATGAAAGGATTGGGGGGATGTCATGTGATAGCAGCCGATTCTGCACACCTTGTAAAGCTGGTGTTACTCCCAACAGTGACCCATGTGTCTATTGCAGGGGAAACTGAGGCACGACATCACAGTTATCATCCCTCTGGGGAGGCCTTTAGCCATGTAGCCATATAATAAGGAGAACTTTCCACTGGTCTCAAGGTGGAGCTGAGCCAGTCACCTTCCTCCATGATGAATAGCTCTATAAGGCCAGAAGGTACTGTGCAGCCTGCTGGGTATCGCATTTATCAGTCGTCTTACCCAGCTATAAACCCATTCTGCTACCGTATTGACCAGCCTGACAAGTTGTACACCCCCCCCCCCCGATACAATAGTGGCATGACCGTCAGGGAGGGTAACTAGTCACCTCATGACTGACCCTGAGGCCTGCTGCACAGCAGGGAATACGTGATGTGTGTACTTTGAGCCTGGCCCAAATCTCACAGGTCTTGAAGAACTCGCCCATCTGTTCAGATTCTGTGTTTTCAAGAGGCAAATACCTGGAGTCTCTATGGAGAGGTGAGAGGCATGTGAGAGGTGAGAGGCATATGGGCAGTGGGAGTTCACCGGGCCTGACAATCCACTCCATTTCCTGACCAAAGCTGCAAGGATAATGAGACCACTTGCTCGGGAGGTAAATAATAAACTGTCTGTGAAGGGGGTGGAGGGAACTAGTGAACGATTTCCTCCTGTTTCCCCGCAGCCACGAGCTGGCTGGATTTCCTCATTTGGGTGGAGTCGGGGAGGACTTTAAAGGGAAAAAAAAAATTCTAGTGATATTGTCCTAATTTTGGATTAAGCAAAACATAAGCATTTGGCAAATGGCAAGATTGTAAAGTTGTGCAAGCTGCAGAATGACTTTGAAATTTGAAGCACAGCTCCAGATGTCTTGGAGCCCGTTCATTCTGCTGTTCCCCCGATGGCGACTGACTGCAGCCCATCCGGACTCGCAGACCCGGCTCCAGTGTCTGCTCATGGCCTGTTTGGGGTAGCCAGGGATGAGAAGTCATAGCATAGCACGGTTGGTTGGGAGTTTGCATGTCAGAGTGGATTTCAGGGTCCTCTCTTAGCATAGTAGTTGGGTTACAGTGCTACTATTTTGGCATATGGAATTGAGGACATGAGAGATCTGTAGATTGTGTTGGTCCAAAATCAAGATGAATATAAAGATTCTGAATGGAACCATACATCTCTGAGCTAGAGCTGGGCAGCATTTGCTTATTTAACAACTGCAGGTGAAGTTAGAACACTCCCTCCATCTGATTATGCCTTGGATAGAGCTAAGCAACGATGGCCGCTGCTTGCTGCCCACCAACGATCAGTGTTTCTCTAGTATTTAAAGGCAGAGTTGTCTGAAGATTGGCCCCATTAGCCTCAGTGGTTACTGGCTCACTCGAAGACAGAGGTTTGAGATGGGAAGGTAAACTGGGACCAGACTGAGCACAGGTCTGCTGCCTACAGCTGCAAGTAGAGTCAAGTGGATTAAGTAGGCAGACCACAAGTGCTGTTCCTGGACATCCCTGAGATAACTTTATGTGACTGTCTGTCCTGGCAGGTCAAAGTCTTCATCAGGTGTTCGACGGGAAGGGATTGGCCCCTTTGTTGCCAGGGCAGAGCTAGCCTGGTGTTCATATCCCTTCGAGCTGAACAACTTTTGGCATGGCGACCATCCAGGGATTGGCCCTTGAAAGAGCCTGCCCTCCTAGGTAGGGCAATGTACAGGTTTGTCTCTAATACTTCCGTTCTCAGTTGTTGTCTTATAGATGTTATCTATGAAGAGACACCATGGCCGAGGAAATTCTTACACAGGAAAACATTTATTTAGGTCTGGCTTCCAGTTTCAGAGATTCAGTCCATTATCATCACGGCAGGAAGCAGGGCAGTGTGCAGACAGACGCGGTACTGGCGGAGCCGAGAGTTCTACTGTTGATCCGAAGGCAAACAGGAGGGGACTGTCTCTTCATCATTGCGTGGAGCTTAAGCATAGGAGCCCTCAAAGCCTGCCTATACAGTGACACACTTCCTCCAACAAGGCCACACCTCCTAACAGTGCCTCTTCCCAAGGGCCAAGCATATTTCAACCGCCATAGATGTTAAGTGGGTCATCAGCACCGCCTCACAGGACCAAACGCTAAGGTTGTTGCATTTTATGAGGATAAGAAAAATTGATTCTTATAATATCCATACTCATCTCTGTCTCTGAACAGTTGACTGGAGAGATGTCAACACCCTTGACTGTGTTTACCTCAGGCTCTGTGGGCCTACGATCACCAGTACATACTTGTCTGTGGGCTGGGCCCAGAACTTTGGATTTACAGTCATGTTGCTTTCTTACTCTTGCCACTTTTCTGCCTGGTGATGGGTCACAGGAAACTCAGGTTAGGACTGATCTAGTGGTTCCAGGTAAAATGAGTTGTTCCCAGCCAGGAGAAACTTGAGTGGGCTAAAGTTTCCGAGCAGCAAGTTCAGCCAGCTCACGGTTTCTTTGGTGACCCAGTTGTTTTTAATATTCACTTTAGGATATTAATCATTCTTTTCTCTTCTTGTGATTAAAAAAAAAAAATCATGCCTGGCGGAGTCAATAGGTGTGAGCAGGTGAGTTGAGTGGCTTTGAGAAGCAAGAAGGTCAGAGGATGTGAGCAGGGTACCACACCACTCTGGAGTTCCTGGGCTGAGCAACTTCCGTCTGAAGGATGTGAAGGAGACTCCTAGGGTCTCATCCCGAAGCCCACTTAATCCTCCCCACCATTTCTGTGGTAGCTTGGGTTTCTGTTCTGTAGGCAGGCAGGACAGGGGCTAGCACGCCATGGTGTCACAGTTAACTTAGAAGGCTAAAACCAGCCTCTCCATTAATCCCTTCGATAAAAAGCGTTAGGGTTGGGCTGTTTCTTAGCTTCCGTCACCCTGACACAAACTAGACTCACCTGGGAAGAAGTTAGATGCCCATCGGATTGGCCTGTAGAAAAATCTTGGGGGTGGGGCATTTTTAATTAGTTATTATTAATGATTGACGTGGAATGTCCCAGCCCCACGGTTACGGCGCCCTAGGGAGGCAGTCCTGAGTAATATAAGAAAGTAGGCAAAGCCAGGCGGTGAGCAGCACTCCTCCGTGCGTCTACTTCAGTTTCTGCCTCCAGGGTCCTGCCTTGAGTTGCTTCTCTGACTTCCCTGCAGGATAGACCGTAAGCTAGGAACTGAAAGAAACCCTTTCCTCCTCCGGTTGATGTTGGTCACGGTCTTTATCAGAGCAATAGGAAGCAAAGGAAGAAAGTAGCCTACTGAACGAGTGAGCTGCTTTCGGACCACCTGAACAACCAGGGCTGTGATCCAACAGTGCGGTCAACCCACCCACCTCCTTCTGCTTCTGCATTCACGGATTCAACCAACCATAATACAAACAAATTACATCTGCACCAATGACTTTTTAAAAAAAAAATCATTATTCTTTAAATAATACACTCTGGCAACGGTGTACCCAGGACTTACAATGTATTTATTGTAGAGAGGGGTGTGCCTAGATTCTAGGCAAACACCAAACGTTTTTCCAAAGAGGGTTGAAAATACAGGGACTTTGGTAGCCAAGAGGGATTCTGGAACTAGAGACCCGGGGGCAGCTGTGTAGGTTTCCTGGAGGCCTGCGGATCAGCACCAGTGTGATCTTCCCACCTCTGCCTCCTACTGTCACCATTCCTTCCCTGATGGTCCTGCCTCTCTTCTACCTGGCAAACTTCATTCATCTGCCAGAACCCCAAATGCTGCCCGCTCTGTGAAACCACTGGTAACAGTAGCTGCTCGGAATAAACTTGTCTGCTGCTCTTCCTTTGAGGTGTTGCTGCTGTGGCTATGGCCTTGGCTCCATGAAGAAGCGATCATGTGCTCTTACCTTTCTCATACGGAATTTTGGGAAGGACCTAAATGCATGCAATTGTAGCTACCGGATGCATCGTCAAAAGGGCTCATTTCAATTCTTCTCCTTTTTCGGTTTTCCTGAGAATTAGAAGTATCAGGCTTGAGCACGGGCAGGCAACCATCTTTGATTCCACTTGGAGGCCTTTTCTGTAAAGATGTCAGCCCAGACATGCAAATGGTGGCAGGCAGGGTCAAACCAACAAGCATTCTATAGAAGAAAACTCACTAGGCATGATGCTCCATGCATGTGGGCTGCAGAGCGGTTCATAGCATGATCTGGGTTCAAATCTCTACCCTGTTTTACCTTTTTGAACCATAACCCCCTCATCTTTAACCCCTCCCATTTACAGGGCTTTTTCAGATCAGGATATAAATGCATATATATATATATATATATATATATATATATATATATATGTATATATATATATGTGTGTGTGTGTGTGTGTATGTATATATAAATATGAATATATATGTATATGTTTACATACACATATGTGTATGTATGTATATTTACTGGAGTTGTATGTCAGTGACAAATAGTGATCATGGAAGGATGTGTGGACATGGGAGGCACATGGATGTATCATCAACTGTGTTCTGTTGTCCTTAATGTTTTTTGAGGTGTGCATTTTCTAACAGAATTCAGATCCTATATCCTTAGATTAACATTCAATTAGACAGTTCTCATCAAACATCACCACTTTCCTGTCACGCCATTTAAATCTAGTGAGCCGGCCAAGCAGTGGCTTGGAGATTGCCTCCGCACACCAGAACAGTCCCATTCACTGCCGATGCAAACCTTGGATTAGGCATTTGAAGTAGAAATTAGCTGATTTGGGACATATGGTTGTTGAATTTTGATTATCCACTTACGGTATTTTAAAAATCAGATTACTCTTTGTTTCCATTGAACAACAAAAGAGAAATGTAGTTGGCATTTCTATTAAAACAGAAGTTAACAAACACTCTTCGGTGAGTAGGTGGATTACCAGGAAGGAGAACAACCAATAAAGGATCCAATTTGTCAAAGCCAATTCAGAAGTCTTGTGGAGAGAAAACCTTGTTGCAGACTAGACCTGGTCAGCATGTTCAAATATGCGGCAGAAGTCAGCCCTGGCGCCCCTGCGAACACTGTGAGGAGAGATTTTTTTTTTTAAGAGAACATACTTCTCTAACCATTTGCTGGACAAGATGTGTCCAAGAAGGGCTTGGTTACTTGTTGATATGAGAGTAGCTGAGCGAATGCTGGTGAATAGCCAAGGTGCCTGGGGTGCCTGGGGTGGCCAGAATGTAAGGCTGTGTGAAAGCGGCATGGGGTTACTTTGCAACAGATCTGTGCTCTTGAGAAAAATCAGTCCTGGTAAATACCACACTTTAAGCTGAGGATAATTCTGTTTCAAAGTGAAGTACTATGTCAGTCCTGACACCATTTACACACAGACAACAAACAGACTCAGACTCATATCATACATACACTGATATGTATGTATACATACATGCATGCATACATACATACACACACATTCATATGTCTGCAACAATAATAGTTGAAGGGAAGATGCTATTAATTCGAGAGTAAGGAGGTGGGGCGAGCATACCTGCGAGTGGGTGAAGGAGAAAGGGAGGAAGTAGGGAGGGCATGTGGTCAACTCACAGGTGATTAGCAGGCCTTTTTAGCATGCTGGGATCGATCCCTAGATAGGCACTCTCCTCCCTTCTACCTAAAGCGTTGTGTTTGCTACCATAAATGCACCAAGTATCAGAGCAGCCTTGGCTGCGAAAGGGAAAGCGGGAGTCGAGGACCTGGGCTGAAAGGGAGCGTGCACCTCCCCTCAGGGCTGCTCATCACTCAACCAATTAAACTGTCAGTCTGTGGAAGCTAGGATTTCTAAATAGGTCTATAAGTAATTTCACAAATGGGGCCTCTGCTGTATAATAGTGTGCACTGATTTTTGAGAGCTACTACAAGAATGAATTTGCTGAATGAATAAATCTGTAGTAGTTGGCCCAGGGCAGAAATAACCTTTTAAAAAAAAGGCTCATTCATGGGGTACAAAAGCCACCACCCCGTGTAAGTGATTCCTCATTCAGCCAGGAGCAGAGCATCAGCGCATTCTTTGTTTCCAGCAGCTGAGACTTCAAGCAAGAACCCTTCTGCAAGCCAGGAATCAACCGTCTGCCAATCTCCTCCCGTTTGTCTACGGCACACAGCCGTATTGCCGTCAATTAAAATCCATTACACAAATGTCGTGGAGTTATCAGGAGGCCAAGAGATGGTTTGCCCCAGCTAGGTTGGGATGTAATGAGAGTAAACAGGCACAAACACCATGCCGGGGAGGTGGGCGGGCTGTGAAGCTGTCTGTGGGAAAGGGTTTAACTAGATCCCACAAAGTCTTTAAACGCCCAGGTGTCTGAGTGTGTGTATGGGGGTGTGCAGGGGCGGGGATAGGGGGGGCACGGACTGGACACCTTGCAGCTCTGCACTGCCTCTCTCTTGTGACCAGCTAAGCTTGGGCTTCTTGGCTGGCACTCCAGGAAACATGGGATGCTGATGCAGTAGAAGGAAGCAGGACCATCAGGAGTCCCCAGCTTTTCAGATCCTGAGCTGGGGTTGGTAGAGGGGCTGCCAAGCTTCTATGAAGCTGGAGAGAGAGCATTGGGCTGATGAGAGACCTAGGTGACTCTGGCTTTGGCCTCCATATTTCCTCCATGGTGTGTGGATGAAGATTCAGAGACACAAGATTCAGAGACACATATATTACTGCGACTATAGCAGGGCAGACGCCCCAAGATAGTCTTCTTTAGTCATGTGTAGTGCACAGTCTCCAGCAAGAGTGTTAGAGATGCTGGGAAGTTGTGCATAGAATTTAATCCCTCCAGGAAACTTTATAAAATTGAACATACTTTTGTACTGGCTCCTGGGGCCCCCTGGGCACAGATGTGGCAGTGTCGTGAATTGGCTCACGATGTATCCTCAGAGCTCCTGAAGCCTATCCTTAGAGGAGATGAAAAGCTCCTCCCTCCTGTGAGGTTCAGCAGAGGAGAGGGGATTATTATTTTGTCAGTATGTCTTATAGGCACTAGTTATTACTGATATTTGATGTGCTAAAGCATTTCAAAGAGCTGAATTTTATCTTTTAAGGGTTTTCCCTCCCTATCTTTTAAAATAGATCTTGCATGGAGTTGTGCAATCTCTGCTACTAATTCCAGAACATTTTTATCATCGCCCTAAAACTCCTTACTCAGTAGAAGTCACTCCTTTTCTCTGGGTCCCAGATGCCACTTTGGATGCTCAATATACATCATAAGGCAACCTGTAGCCTTTTGTGTCTGAGATTGTTTTCACCCAGGGTTACATTTCAAGGATTAGCTTGGCAGGAGTATATTCCAATGCTTCCTGCTTTTAATGTCCTGTTACTATAACGGATTCAGAGATGTGAGTCACTTATAAAGGAAACTTAGCTCATTGCTTTCAGGGCTGAAAATTCAAAGAACACAGTACTGTTCTAGGGCCTCCCTGCCTAGATCACATCAGGGCATGAGAGCATTCCATAGGAAGATATGAGGTAAAGAGACATTGTAGTTCTGTGAGAATGGCTCAGTCCCATGAGAACTTCATTGGTTTCTTCTAGGGTGATGCTAACAGTGGTGTAACGGGGTCTCCTTGCATCCCACTTGTGGTGATTTGACCAAGAGCAGCCCCATAGGCTTGTACATTTGAATACTTGGTCCCTAGTTAGTAGAACTGTTGGGAAAGATTAGGAGGTATGGTCTTGTTGAGGAAGGTAAGTCACTGAGGGTGGGCTTTTCCAAAGCTCAGGTCAGGCCCAATCTGTCTCTGTGCCTGCCTGCCTGCCTGCCTGCCTGCCTGCCTGCCATCCATCCATCCATCCATCCATCCATCCATCCATCCATCCATCTATCTATCTATCTCTGCCTTAGATCAGGATGCGAAGCTCTCAGCTACTGCTCCAGCACCATGCCTGTCAGCTTTCCATTATGATGGTCATGGGCTAACCTAAAACTGTAAGCAAACCCCTGATTAAATACTTTTCTTTTTAAGCGTCTCCTTGATCGTGGAGTCTCTTCATAGCAATAGAACGGTGACTAAGGTACAAACATTAAAGGTCCCATCACGTGTCAACATTGCTATGCTGGGAACCAAACTCCTACAATATGACTGTGTGGGGAATACCTTCACATCCGTATACCCAGATCCAGATCCCAGCATAGCCATGCTATTAGGTGTAAACATTTGGTTATCCAGTCATCTGTTGATGTACACTTCAGAGGCTCTCATCTTCTTGATTTGTGAGCAGTACAGTTTTGAATACTCACACACAGACCCTCTGTGGACAGGAATTTCAGTCTGGGACAGCATTACTTGGATATCTGGCTATCCTCTTGACCTGAGGAAGAGGGACTGGCGGATTGTTGTTTCAAGTCACTGAGGTTGGGCTTTGACATTCCCACAAGCAAACTGCAAGGGTTCCATTATTTCCACATCCCTCCACACACTGTAACATCATAAGAAATGGGGTACCATTATGACTTTAAAACAGTTTAAGATTTCCCCATCTTCTATTAGACCTTTGAGAATTTTGTTCAATGTATTTGGATCATATGCACCTCTCCCCCTATGTTGTGCTTATAAAAAGATAAGGGGAGAAGGAGTGTTTGGTGGTTGTGCAGTTAGGTATGGGGGGAAAGGGTTGCCTCCGAAGGACCATGCTGAGGCATCCCTTCCCCGAGGGACCAGCCACATGACGGTATAGTATAGAATAGAGTTTATTCAGGGCATGGGGAGGGGAGTTGAGAGAGTAGTAGAGACAGAGAAAGGCAGAGAGAGAAAGGGAGAGAAAGAGAGAGAGGGGTAGAGAAGTAGAGGCTGCCATGAGCACATGGAGAGAGAGGGGGGGAAAGAATGGGGAGAGAGGGGGAAGGGAGTGGCGAGAGGACAGAGGGAGAGCAGGAAGGCAAGAGAGCAAGAGAGTGAGGAGGGGCAAGCAGCCCCTTTTAGAGTGAGTCAGGCACACCTGGCTGTTGCCAGGTAACTGTGGGGCGGAGCTTAGACAAAATGCTAACACCCTCCTCTAGAGTTTCTTCCTTCCCTACACACCCAACTTTGTTTCCTCTTTAAACACACACACACACACACACACACACACACACACACACACACACACACACACAGTTTATGCTGTCTGTATATTCTTGGATGGTGGCTTTCATTGTAGCACAGTCAGCCCATTAGAGGCCACATCCTTAAAGATAATGAACTCTCCCTTTCCTGACAGCTGTCAATCACCAGTGGCTCTGGAGCTGGGACCTGAGGCCATTCCCTCTCTTCATGCTGCACTTTTGTCTGATTTGAGATCGTGCAGGCCTCGAGCATGTTGACTGCCCTAAGTTCATATGTGCATCATCAGCCCTGCTGTGTCTGGAAAATGGCTTCCCTGAAGTCACTACAACCTGTGCCTCCCTCGTGCACAATGCTCTCTGAACCTAGAGGGGAGGTGTACAATGTAGGAGCTAAGCACTTTGTAGTCTCTTAACCTCTGCACCCTTGCTGATTGCCAACCAATGCGAAAAGGGACCTCTCGGATGGAGACTGGGAGATGCAGTAGTCTGTGGGTATAGCGATAAGACATTTGGAGTCGGTTTAACATTATGTCCATTGAACAGAATAATAGTAGTAGGTTCTGCACTATGATCTGTCTAGACACAGGCTCTTAGCCCCAATATCAGTGCCATAGATGAGCTTTAACTTGTGGAGCACGGTTGGTTATTCCCACGATACATCAGTGGGCATGTCTTACCAGGTCAGTCATTTTAGCTCCTAGGGTTCACAGCTGAAATCGACTTGAATTGGTGATTATTTTTCTCCTTAGAGAGTATGCACATAGCAAACCAGGAGGGAGGAGCCAGCTCTTCATTTCTCCCTGCTGTATGACTCAAGGGTACGTTCAGCAATTCTGGAGGTAAACAAGTACATTGGTGGTAGCCTGTGATGTTTGTGGGTCTGTGGACCTTCATGCATCAAGGCTCCAGTGAGAGGTAACCTACTGCTGGCCCAGTTTGTTTGTTAGCACGCAGGGTCTATTAGGGACACTATTTCCCTGTTATATAGTAACTCAAAACATTTTTACAAAAATACAGATATATTATTGGAATTTCCTACAATAAGCTTCCATCCGAGTTTTTCAAAATGTCCTCAGTGTTAGTTATGCCTACATATAGTCTCTCATGTACCCTCCCTATTAAAGCCCTACTGTTCCATTATTCCACGTCAGCCTTTTATATCACTGCATTCTATCTCCCCTGCCCCCTTGAAGTCCTCATAGAAGGAATGAATCCAGCAAGGAGCCATGAGGATTCCTTATGAAACTAACATATCCAAAATTCAAAACTAACACCCATAAGAGAAAGAAAACATGATATTTTCCTCACTAGACCTGGACTGCCCTACTTGGAATGATTGGTTTCAACTCCATCTGTTCACCTGTATATGGGTCCCCTGCCCCCCTCCCCTATCGGCCATTGTGCTTGAGTCTCAGGGTATGGAGGAGCTGGGAGCAGTGACTTGGGTGACAGTGAGTCTACAATCCAGGAGAAGGTGTTGGAGGACAGCTCATGATTGGATAGCTTGAGTCAGAGGAGAAAAGACAAGGGAGGAAATGCTACAGTGGGGCAGGGGCCTTCCAAGCATATCAACTAGATTAGCAGACTGCGGATCACATGATTTATGAGAAGCCATTCTCTGGTCGGGGCTAGTGATTAACTTGCTGTATCATGATGGTAACTGGCTCTATCATGGTGTGACTTTTCTCTCTGTTGGGTTGAGCAGGTCCAAGCCTGATATGGGTAGGGCACACCCCACACTTGCCGTGTTCTTGAGTGCTGCCTAGGGTATGGGAAGCCCTCTCCCAACCCGTATCTGGCTTGGGAACCGACGCCTGTGAATTTCATAGCTGTTTTTTTGTCAACAGCTAAATAATATTCCACTGTGGACATATACCACATTTTTTATTCTCCCTTCATTGGCTGATGTACATCTAGGATGCCTTCATTTCCTACTTACTATAAATAGAGAAGCAGTGACCCTAGATGATCATACATCCCTGCCGCAGAATACGCTGCAAGAGTGGTGTAGCTGAGTCATGTGGTAGGTCTCTGAAACCTTTTGAGAAAGCTCTGGAGTGGCTACTTGAGTTGCATTCCCATGGGCCATGAGTAAGAATTCTTTTTTTTTCCTCATAGCTATGCCCACATCTGTGGCCATGTGTTTGTTTTTAATCTTAGCCATTCTAATCTCAAAGAAGTTTGAATGTGTATTTGTTTGATGGCTAAGAGTGTTGAACCTTTGATATTTTGATATTTTGGCTATAAGCCTAGCTTCTAATGGCTGCACCATCCCCTCAGCCATGGATGTTGAACTTTAAAAAGAAACTATTTCTTAGTCATGTTTCTTATGTTTTTTTGCAAACTCTCTATTTAATTCCATAACCCATTTTATAATTGTTTGTTTTCTTGGTGTTTGGTTTTTTAAATCTGTTGTTTGTTTTGCTTTTTGCTTCTTTTATATACTAGATATTACTCTCCCATCAGATACATGACTGGTAAAGATTTTTTACCATGCTGTGGGCTGCCTCTTCATGCAGTGATGTTATTCTTTGCCATACAGAAGCTTTTTGGTTTCATGGGATCCTACTTGCTGACTGTTGGCCTTAATGCTTGCTCTGTTGGGGTCCAGTTTTAAAAGCCCTTTCCTGTGCCTATGAATTCAAGCATAATCCCTTCTTTTTTCTCGTTTAGATTTGAATTACCATGCTGTATGTTGAGGTCCTTGATCCAACTAAGTTTTGTATAGGGTGAGAAATACCGATCTTGTCTCATTCTTCTGCATCTAGTTTGACCAGCACCATTTGTTGAAGATGTTATATTTCCTCCAATGTATATTGTTGGCTTCTTTGTCAAAAAATCAGGTGGCTGTAGGACTGTGGGCTCTTATAGTGTCCCATCATTCTTATTCACTTATCAAGAAATCTGCTTTTGTGCCATTAGCTTGCTGTTTGCACGATTCTATAGCTCTGTAGTACATCTTGAAATCAGGCCAAATGATACATCCCCCCCCACACACACACAAAGGTTTTGTTGTTTATATTTTTAACTGTTCTCAATCCTTTTGGACATTCTGAGTCTTTTGTGTCACTTTATGAAATCTGTAAGGTTATTTTTTTTCAACGTCTGTGAAACATTTATTAGAATTTTGGGAGGGCTTCTACTGAATCTGTAGCTCATCTTCGGTAGGATGGCTGTTTTCATAATATTAATCCTGCCCATTCAGAAACAGAAAATCGTTCCTTACTTCTTCAACTTCTGTTTTAAATGTCCCAAAGCTTCCATTTTCGCAGAACTCTTACTTCTTTGGTTAGATTTATTCCAAGAAATGTTTGAGGCTTTTGTGATGGGATTCCTTCCCTGACTTTGTCATTTGTGGATAACAATGTTACTGACTTTATATGTTAATTTTGTAGCCTACTACTTTGATGAATGTATAAATCAGCTGTGGAAGGTGTTTGGTGGCGTCTTAATATTTTTGTATATGTACAAAATAATATACAAATATACTTTGACGTCTTCCTTCAATAATTATGTCCCCTTTACCTTCTTCTCTTGTCTAATGTTCTAAAACTTCCAACACTATATTAACTAAGGGAGGATAGTCGATACCCTTCTCTTTTACTTGATCTCAGTGGAAATGATTTGAATTTCCCTGCTTGTGAATATCTTGGCTTTGGCTTTGCTGTGCATTGCCTGTGTTATGTTGGGATATGTCCCATGTCTCCCAGAGTTTGTCTAGGATTCCAATCATGAATGGGTGCTGGATTTTGTCAAAGGCCTTTTCTGCCATGTTTATGTGATTTTTTTTTTGTCCTTGAGTTTTCATATATGGTAGATTACGTTTATTGATTTATGTATCATCCCTGCACCTTTGTGTTGAAGCTGACCTGATTGTGATAGATAATCTTCTTAACATGTTCCTAAATTTGGTTTTGAGTGATATTGGAATGAAATGAAATTATGTATTTCATGGTCTATGTTCCTCAGAGATATTGGACTATAATTTTATTTTTTTGTCTTGTCTTTGATTCTGGTATCACTATGATATTGGTCTTGCAGAAAGGAGTTAGAAAGTGTTTATTTTCTAGTTTGTGGAATATTTGAGGAATATTAGACTTATTTCTTTCTGAAGGTCTGATGTAATTCTGTGCTGAATCCATGTGATCCTCCATGTCTTTCAAGTGGAAAACTTTTAATAACTGCTTTTATCTTATTGGACATCACTAGTCTGTTTCAATTATTTATTTTATCTTGATTTAGCTTTGGTGAGCCATGTATATCTGGAAATTCATTCATTCATTTATATTTTTCCAGTTTTGTGGTACATGAAGTTTTTAAATTTGTCCTTAAAATTCTTAGAAATTCTTTAAGGTCTGTTGTAATGTTTTTCTCTAATTTTATTAACTTGAATCTACTCCCTTTCTCTCTTAGCTAATTTGCATAAAGGCTTGCTAATCTTGGTAGTCTTTTCCAAGAATCAACTTTTCATTTTATTGATTCCTCATATTGTTTTTTTCTTTCAATTTCATTAGCGTCAGCCCTAATTTTGGTTATTTTTCCCCTACATACTAGGTTTAGAGGTGGTTTGTTCTTGTTTGTCCAAAGCCTTCAGGTGTATTATTAAGTTATTAATTTGAGATCTTTCAAAAATTTTTTGATGTAGAAAGTTTGTGCTACAATGTTTGTCTTAAGACTGTCTTTGTTGTGACCCTTAGATTTTGGTATACTGTGTTTTTATTTATTTATTTATTTATTTTCAGAAACAATGGTAACTCTCTGGGTGCAAAAACTAAAACATAATCTTGTAAGCCTTATCAAATCTGATTCTTTCCATGGCAAATCCTGACAGACCTGTCATGATACTGTGAAACACTAGCAGCTACACAACTAGCCCTTATACTATCCCGTTCCAAAAGCCTCTCCTCTCTCCTCCTCCTTCTCTTCCTCCTTCAAGCCCAGAAGTCCCACCTACTCGCCCAGTGATTGGCTCCTTTATTCATTAGGGGATTGGTTCACAAGAAGTCATCTGAGTTCATGACTCATTCCTTGTCCGCAGCCCCTCCCAGGGGAGTGGAATTAGCATCAAAATACAAACAGCACCAGGCCCATCCACAACACTTCTCCCTTTCTGATTTAATAAAAAACAAAACCTTCCTCCCAAATATAGAGTACTATTACCATTTTGTAATTTATAAACTATAAGATAGACCTAACACCCAGTCCACATTTATGTCATCAAGATAGAACATTGTCATCTATTCTAAATTAAAAGACTTAGGATTCTACCTTGACTTATGTCTTGGCTTTAGACTGTATGACATCTGAGAACCATCCTCTCAAATCTGTTCTCTCAAAGTAAATAGCCTGGGTTGGCTATGAGACTTTAAGTAGTTTTTCAACCCTGTCAGAAATCTGAGAATGACCAACGTTAACTGAAACTATATAGAAGCCTAACACAGCTTCCAGAACTGAGATAAACTGTAGAGACAGCTGCCTACCTATACAGCCCCAGTGAGTCAGGAAGTTGGAGCATCCATCTGTCTTCAGCCTTCTGGCCCAGGATCATCTGACAGACCTAGAGAAACAAGAAATTAAGGACTAGCCTATTCTGTCTAGACAGATCTAAGCTGTCCTAACCTGTAAATAGTGTCCTTTTTCTAGACAGAATTATGTCTGTAGATGAAATGAGGCAATTCTTACCTGGTGGCTGTCTCACCACAACTGGAGCAACTCCATTGATGCTAAATTTCTTCTTTGAATCCAAGAAAGGGAAAGCTGTCAGGAGCAGACTTGTCTCAACAACACACAAATAAATAAAATTAAATGTCACATTCAGTGGATTTCTGACATTTTTGAAAACCAACCATCTATGTAAAGTAATCTGGACTGTTCTCTATTAACTACTCTCAGCTATTTCTAATTAAAATATCTGAAAACACCCTAACAATAAACTTAGAGCCATGAATTTCCTATTTGGCCCTTAACTCACAGGGTTAAACATCTCAGATCAGTTTATAATAGCAGTTATAGAAGGACTGGGTCTAAGCCCTGTACTTTTAAAATTTTTGTATCAATAGAAGAAATTTATACCAATGAAAACCTTGATTTTTGCATCAAAATAAATTATGTACCAAAATGAAAAATTATGACTTCAACTTAATAGCAATTAAAAAGATTTCTACCAAGTGAGATTATGCAATCAGTTCTAGCTATTCCTCTCTGTTCCAATTATGACCATTTCTACATTCCCTAGAAAGACAGCCTATAATAACCCCATCCAACCCCAAAGCCCAGGAAACTGGAACAATGACTCTCCTCCATAATTCAAGCTGAATATGGGCGTTGAGATATTTTGAAGGGGGTAGGGGGAAGGGTAGGGAAAATAGGGGAGTTAGTTGGCCTTAAGGAGCCCACACCAATGATTACTTTAGTCTCTGATGTCTGTGTCTTTACTGGATCTGGCTGAAGGTCCGGACATCAGGAGTTCAAGCAGGTCAGTTCAGCATGTCTGACAAGGAGATTCACCAAGGCTGTATATTCTGTAATATACAAATCTCAAAACAAAATTTTAGTATCATCAAGATATATTTTTTGTTTGATCCTCTGGAATCTAGTCCTCTGGGGTCTCCCTTCGTCATATCCGATCCATTATTACTCTGGAAGGTGTAAAGACCCTAATCACCTTTTCCAAACACGCAAAGACAAAACCTTTTCCCCAGAAGAGCATATCCTTCAGTCAGTAACCAGGAAAGCTTGAATCCTGCCCTCTCTTCCAGGGGAGTAAGAAAACTGCAAAATTCAAATCACACACATTTTGAAAATTAAAACAAACCAAAACAAATGAAGTAATCTGAACTATTGTATATGCCTATTCTTAGGCCTTGTTTAATTTTGCCAAGCAGGATAAAAAAAAAAAAAACCAAGATTCCTGTGGAACCCACGTTAGACAGAATTTGAGTATCCTGTCAGGTATATAAAGCAATCTTATACCATCTTACTGTTCAGCTCTCTGCCTAGAGCAGCCATCTTGTTATACCATTTATCTATTCAGCTCTCTGCCTGGGGCCACAGATAATATTTTATTAACACCTGTATAATATTTATCCGTTGATCTCTCTACCTGGAGCCACAGACAATATTAATTAATACCTGTACGTAACAGGCAATTATTGTCACTGCCTCTCTACTCTGCAGTCAGTGACTAATTTTCCCTATCCTAGTTCCAAACTGCTGGTGAAATTCCCCAAGTGATTTGGACAGAATCTGTATATAAATCTATCCGAAAAGCAAATAATCCCAGTTTTAAATTCACAGAGTTCAATCCCTCTGCCCTAAGAAGTAGGCAACTTTATTCTTCTCTTAACTCAGAGCAGCCTACAGTTTCCCACAGCAGGGGACCTCAGGGCCCCCACCTTTGCTTTGTTTCAGCTCCCTCACTTGAGTAAAGATGACTCCTCTCAATGCTCACTTAACAAAATAAAAAACAAATAATAATAAAATGAAACTCTAACTCTCAGGCTAGTAATCTGAAATTTCCAGTGGATTCTTGCCCTGTTGGTTTGCCACCTGTTGTGGGAAATATTAAAAACGACGTCATGTTCCCGGAGCTTGTGCCAGCAACTCTTCCCCCCCCCCCCCCCAAAGTCCTGCCAGCTCTGTCTCTACCCTCCAACTCTCTGGAGAGCTCCTGAGTTCCTTTTACTGCCATGCCAGACCCACTCTTCAAAACCCCCATGGCCTTTGTAGTGCACATCAGGCAACCCCATGTTTTGCCGCTGTACCTTTCTCTCTGGAACCCAGTCCAATTGCCAGGAGAAGAAAAACACCACACAAACTTAGCTCAGAGACAATGGTAACTCAATCTCTGAGTACGACAACTAAAACCTAGTCTTGTAAGCCTTATTAAATCTGACTCCTCCAGCGGTGAGTCCTTGCGGATCCACCATGCTGCTGGGAAACTCTAGCAGCTACATCTTGCTCTTATGGTATCCCTGTTCCAAAAGCCTCTCCCTGTGTTCTTATTTTAATTCACTTCTAAGAGTTTTAAGTTTTCCTTCTTGATTTCATCTTTGACACAATTACTATTCAGTAGTGCGTTGTAAATTTCCTGGAGTTTGTGTACTTTATGTACTTTCTCTATTATTGATACCTGGTTTTATTCCATTGTGGACAGGCAGAATGCATAATATGGTTTCAATTTGTCTTTATTTGTTGTGACTCAATTTGGGTCCTGTATGTGGTCAATTTTAAGAAAGTTCCATGGGCTGCTGAGAATTCGTTGGCAAAGGAAACATCTATTCTGGGACAGGCCTTTGGCTGTATATCAGGCATGAAGTGTGTGTCTTTTTATTCTTGAAGCCAACAGGAGGATATTGTGGTTTTTACACTGGGAATCGGCCTGGGTTCTTGGTCATGTTTCCTCTTCAGTTCTGGGAAATGGTCCACTGGTTTTCAGTTCTCCCTGAAGAGCAGCGTCTTTCTCATCCCTCCCTCTAGTTAGATGGGGCCAGGCTGGGTCAGTTACTCAGAACAGGGTCTGGAATGATAATCTCTCTCACATTCTTCTTTTTGCTCAGGAATGCTTCGATTTTCTAGGTCTTTGAGGTGTTTTTTGTTTTGTTTTGTTTTTGTTTGTCTTTTGTTTTGATTTTGTTTTTTTCTGCTTCTTTGAATAAGATGAGGAGTTTTGATTGGGACTTTATTGAATGTGTAAATGGCTTTGGATAGAACGGTCATTTTCATGATAGTAATTCTGGCCTCTCCCCTCCTCCCCCCTCACCCCGCCCCGCCCCATCATGAGACGTCTTACATTTTCTCTTGTGCTTACCTTTGTTCTTCAGAGGTTTGAAACTTTCACTGTAGAATTCGGCTAAGTTTATTCCTAGGTTTTGGATTTGTTTTGAGGCCGTTGTGAATGGGAGCATGTTCATAACCTCATTCTCTGCGTGTTCGTTGGTGATGTATAGAAAAGCTATTGATTTTTGTGGCTTGATTCTGTATCCTACCACGTTGCTGAAATGGTTGATTGTTTCTAGAAGTGTCTATGGAATGTTTGAAGTCTCTTATGTATGATTTTATGAAATCTGCGAATAGGGTTATTTTGAGTACTCCATCAGTCAAGACGGCTATTTCCAAATCCATCCATCCATCTGAAAATTTGACGATTCTAGTTTTCTTTACAACTGAATAATGCTCTACATATTCATATGTGTCTATGAATCGCTTTTTCATTATCTATTCATCAGATGACACACATCTAGGCCATCTCCGTATCCTGACAACAGTGAACATGTGTGAACAGATTAGGACATAGAGTCCTTTGGGGATACAATCACGACTTGTATAGCTGGATCTTAGCGTGGATTTATGTCTTGCTTTTTGAAGAACCTCCACACTAATTTCCATCATTGTACCGGTTCGCACTTCCACCAGAAGGGACAAGGGTTCCCTTTCCCCATAACCAAGCCAGCGTTTGTCCTCCCCCCGGCCCCCATCTTAGCAATTATGACTGGGGTGAAACGAAATCTCCAAAATAGTTTTAATTTTCATTTACTTGGAAGCTAGGTTTGTTGAACTTAAAAAAAAAAAAAAAAGTATTTCTCACCTGTTTGTGTTTCTCTTTTCAGAAGTCACTATTAAGTTCCGTTTCCGATTTTCACCTGGGGTCTAGTTTTTTAAGTATTTTTTATTCAAAACACCAAGCATTTCTCATATGTATCACTAGTAAAGATTTTCTCCGTTCTTTTGGCTGCCTCTTTGCTGCAATGGTGGAATCCTTTGCTGTAGGAATATATGTACAGCATAAATAAGCCTTTTAGTTCCATGAGGTCCCATTTGTCAACTGTTAGTCTGAATCCCTGTACTCCGGGGATCCTAACCAGAAAGCCAATTCCTGGGCCTATTAGTTGAAGCACATTCCCTACAACCTCTTTTGTCAGCTTTGAGGTATCTGGTCTTTTACTGACGTCCTTGATCCATTTCAAGTTGAGTTTTGTGCGGGCTGAGCCTAGCTCTAAGGATCAAATCTCATTCTTCTGCTGGTAACAATCCACTCTGACCAGTACCGTTTATTGAAGATGCTCTCTATACTCCAGTGGTTAGTTATTTTTGGCTTCTTTGTCAAAATCAGGAGCGTGGGCTCATATGTGGGTCTTCAGCTGTGTTCTGTTGATCAGTGTTTTGTGTCTGTTTTATGCCAGTACTGTGGTGTTTTTGCACTAATGCTCTGCAGTATAACCTGAAATCGAGGATGGTTGATGCCTCCAGCAATGTTTTTATTGTTTGGGATTATTTTGGCTTGCCTGGGACTCTGTAGCTTTATTAAAATTTGAGATCATTATTTTCAATTTCTGTGAAGAATTGGATTGGAATTTTGATATGGATCATGCTGAACGTAAATTGCTTTCAGTTAAGATGGCCCCTTTCACAGTGCTAATACTGACCGTCCAGGAGCGCGGGGAACCTTTCCGTTTCCTGGTATCGTCTTCAGCTTCTTATTTCAGTGTCATGACGTGTCAGCATGTGTCTCACTTTCTGAGTCGGGTTTGTTTTAAGGATGGGGGTGGGGCGGAGCGTGTCGTGACCAGGACTGCTTCCCTGATCTCTTCCTCGGTATGCTTGTTGTTGACGTGTGGAAAAGGGGTAATAACTTCTCTGCCTTAATTTGGTACACGTCTGCTTCGCCGAGCGTGTTCATCAGCTTCAGGAGATTTCGGATCGGATCTTTAGTGTCTTTTATATATAGAGAGAGAATCATTATCCGTAAATAGGGATGCTTTGCCTTCCTCATCTTCCTCTTGTCTTATTACTCTAGCTGAGAGTCTAACAACTCTGGTGGATTAGAATGGAAAGACTCTTGTTCGGGAGTCAGGGAATGCTTCCCCGTTCCCTTTGATTCCGGCTGTGGATTCGTTGTATACAGCCTACACCGTGTCGGTATGTTCCCTGGATTCCCTCAGACTCCAGGATTTTTATCATGAATGATGGTGGGTTTTTGACAAAGGCTTTTTCAGCGTCCAGTGAGATGGCCATGGAGTCTGTTTGTGTGTTGGGTTATGTTTATTGATATGTGTATGTTGAACCTTCCCTACATCTCTGCCACGAGGAGGACTTGATCGTGACAGATGATCTTTCGTATGTGGTCTTGAATTCCGTTTGTCGGTATTTTATTGAAAATCATTTTCTCTATATTCATCAGTGAGATTGACCTGCACAACTTTCTTCTTTCTTCTTCTTCTTCTTCTCCTCTTCCTCTTCCTCTTCCCTCTCTCTCTCCCTCCTCTTCTTCTGGCTCCTTTTGGTTGGATTTTTGTTTAATTTTGATCCCAGGTTAAAAATCAACTTCATAAAAAAATTTTTTTTGAAGTTGGAGCACTTTAAATTACTGCTTCTATTTCATTGGTTGTTATGTGTCTGTGTAAATTATTTGTTTCACCTTAATTTAACCTTTTCAGGTCATATACATCTAGACATTCATTCATTCATTCATTCATTTCTCTTAGATTTCCCAGTTTAGTAGAATATAGAATTTAACCTATGTTCTCACCATTTTCTTAATTTCCTCAGTATCTTTGTCATATTTGTATTTTCATCTTTAATTATATAAATTAGGTCTTCTCTCTCTCTTTTGCTTAATTTGGCTAAATGTTTATCAATCTTGTGAGTCTTTTTAAAGACCCAACTCTATATTCTATTGATTCTTTGTATTGCCTTCTTCACTTCTAGTTCATTAATTTCAGCCTTGATTTTTTTTCTCTTCCATGTGTGTTTATTTTGTGTGTTATTCATTCTTGTTTTTATAGGGCCTTTAGATGCATCATTTAAATATTTATTTGTAATTGTTGATGTAGGCAGATAGTCCTATAAACTTCCTTTTTAGAACTTTCTTTCTTTGTCCTATAGATTTTGGTGTGTTATATTTTCATTTTCATTCAATATTAGGACATTTTACATGGACCTCTTCCTTGATATGATTTTTCATCCTTTAGTGTGTTGCTTTTGTTTTTAGTCTCCCTAGGTTTGTATATTTTCTATA
The DNA here is from genome assembly GCA_019843815.1 of Montemys delectorum. Classification (NCBI taxonomy): domain Eukaryota; kingdom Metazoa; phylum Chordata; class Mammalia; order Rodentia; family Muridae; genus Montemys; species Montemys delectorum. The sequence continues at coordinate 26,794 of JADRCD010234636.1, forward strand.
GCTTCTATTAATGTCGATAGCCAGCTTTATTCCATTGTGGTCAGATAGAATGCAGGTTGTGATTTCAATTTTCCTATAGCTGTCAAGGCTTGCCTTTTGTGCTAGTATGTGGCCAGTGTTAGAGAAACTTCCGTATGATGCTACAAAGACTGTGTACTTTGTAATGCTTGGTTGGAGTGTTTCCTAGATCTGTTAGGTCCATTTGATTTATGATATATATTGTTAAGTCCATAGCTTCTGTTTAGTTTGTTTTCATATGACCCCAATGCTGGTGACTGTTGTGCACTGAAGTCATCTGCATCACTGTATTGTGGTTACCTGTGTCTTTTTTTTTTTTTAAATCTAATGGTGATTTGTTTGTTTTTTAAATGAATTGGGTACACCTATGTTTTGTTTTTTATATGTTTAGGATTTCAGTATCCTCTCAGTTTGTTCTCATAATGACCATGAAGTAACCCTCATTACTTCTTTAGATGAGTTTTGGTTTGAACTCTGGTTTTGTCAAATGTTGGGATAGCTATACTGGCTAATTTTTTGGTTCCACTTGCTTGAGTACCACTTTCCATTCTTTTACCCTAAGGTGGTATCTATTGTTTGTTGATGATGAGGTGTATTTTTTCTGTAGGCACCAAAAAAGTCCTGTCTTTAATCCAATCTGCTTGTCTATGTCTTTTTATTGCAGAGCTGAGATCATTAATATTATGAGTTGTCATTGAATAATGTGTATTATCTTCTCTTATTTAATTGTTTCCAATAAACTGCTGGAATTGTTTGTTTATATTCTGCGTGACCTCTAGAGTGTGTTTATTCTTCTCTTCAGACAAGTATTCCTTCCAGTATCAGCTGCAGGGCTTGCTTAGTGGTCATGCATTCCTTTATTCTGGTTTAATCCTGGAGTGCTTTTATTATTCCTTCAAACTGCATAGAGAGCTTTTCTGGTATAATATTCTGCGTGGACAGTGTTGGCTTTCTGAACTCGGAATACATCTTTCCCAGCTTTTCTAGTTTTAAGTGTTTCTGTCAAATAATTAGGCGATGGGCCTGCCTTTATCTCTCCCATCTCCTTTCTCTCTGTGACTTTTAGTATGCTTGTTTGCTTCCTTCCTTCCTTCCTTCCTTTTTTCTCTCCTTCCCTCCCTCCCTCCTTTCTTTCTTTCTTTCTTTCTTTCTTTCTTTCTTTCTTTCTTTCTTTCTCTCTCTCTCTCTCTCTCTCTCTCCCTCCCTCCCTCCCTTTCTCTCTCTCTTCCTTCCTTCCTTCCTTTCTCTCTTTCTTCCTTTCTTCCTTTCTCTCTCTCTCTTTCTTTCTTCCTTCCTTCCTTCCTTCCTTCCTTCCTTCCTCTCTCTCTCTCTCTTTCTTTCTTTCTTTCTTTCTTTCTTTCTTTCTTCCTCTCCTTTCTTTCTCTCTCTCTTCCTTCCTTTATCTCTCTCTCTTCCTTCCTTCCTTCCTCTCTCTCTCTCTCTTTCTTTCTTTCTTTCTTTCTTTCTTTCTTTCTTCCTCTCCTTTCTTTCTCTCTCTCTTCCTTCCTTTATCTCTCTCTCTTCCTTCCTTCCTTCCTCTCTCTCTCTCTCTTTCTTTCTTTCTTTC